>VSTD030002696.1:0-11560 GCA_008808055.3 Sporobolus alterniflorus
TTCATTCCGTAGCCAAATTATAGCAGATTTTGGATCCTCACTACAAGCACTCAGAATTTAAGCAGGAGGTATATACTAAACCCAGTTACTTCAGAATATACTTATCTAGTGCTTTTGAGTTGCCATTTGTGATCCATTATGTTGTGTACACAGACATTCTGACATCTTTAGTTTAGTGCCCAAGGATATATTGAGTTTTTGATCTTGAGTATCCCTGCAAGAGCTACCTCAACAATTTAATGAAGGGAAAAGTATTGCAGAACATGATCATGTCACTTCTTTTCCATGCAGTCGGATGTGTTAGTTGCAGCTGACTTCAGATTCATGATGAGCTTTATTTCATCACAGCTGATTTTCAGAGTATCATTTGTTGCAGTAATATTGTCACAAGTATGTTTTTCAGCTATGATGCTTGACTCATATACAATGTCTTCTCACTTTGCTTGGCATGGGTAGGAGGTCCTGGTACTGTGATTGTAAGTTTGAGTGAGGAACATTTGAAACCATCATGGTTCCAGATGACGTGCTGTTTACCAGCTATTCTTCTAGATGGGTTTGTAATTCCCTTTTAGCTGATTAAATGATCATATTTCATGTTCATCTGCTAATGAACATGATAATGGAATGTTGACCTTGAAGTTTTGGCGCGTATGGCAGGCGTTTTATATGGAGATGCAAACAAGGCTGTCTGCAGTTTGTGATCCTGAAACCAATATTCGTTGTTATTACCTGCATACTGTATGCAAAGGGAAAATATGAAGATGGAAACTTCAGTGTCAATCAATCCTATCTTTACATAACTATCATCTATACAATCTCATACTCAATGGCATTGTTCGTTCTTGCACTGTTCTATGCTGCATGTAGAGATCTGCTTCAGCCACACAACCCTGCTCCAAAATACATCATGATCAAATCGGTTGTCTTTCTCACTTATTGGCAGGTAAAGTGGAGTGTAAAGATAGGTGCTATGTCTTGTCGCTGAATCTACTTATGAGCCACTATTCTGTTCAAATTCCTTGTGTGAAATATATTTATTCAAGTAAAGTGATACCATCAACGAAATCTTTGTTACCAAATGGAAAACTGTTATTTTTGAGACGATTTGCTTTCTCACTGGGTGTGCTGGTTTTCCTTCTGCAAAATCTGGATTCATAAAAAAATGCTAAAAAAGCTGCTTATCTCCAGAACTTTGTGCGATGTGTTGAGATGCTCATTGCAGTCATTGGACACCAATTTTCCTTTTTCTACATGGGGTAGGCTGGTTCCAATGCCTGTCCTTATGGTGGTTTCAAGAGAAGTCTTCTTCATGCTCTGAAATTCAGTGATTTCTATCATGATACTGTTCACCAGGTATGCTGATTATCATTTCCTTTCAAAGTTGTTGGGGGATGAGGGCCAACTAAGCCTCACCGCGCACTTAGGGCTTCAGAAATATGAACTGACTGTCTCACCTTCGTTCTTAATAATGTTTTTCCACAAGCGGTCAAAGGTCTAACCGATGACAAAGGTCTTGGTCAACTACTGTGCCGGAGGCTGTCGGGGCGACGACGGCGCCGGAGGCCTAGCCGATGCTGAAGGTCCCATCCGCATCGGAGGCCGCTGGATGAAGGCATCATAGCGCAAGACACGTGTCTGCAGCTGATAGGCTGTGGATAAAGCACTCATAAACTATAAATGACTGTAATTACCTCATTACTATGTACTCAGTGTGGGACCCGGGGCGTTAGGGGCTGTTTGGATAATGTTTACCAACCCTCTAACTATCCCTATAAATAGATCCCCTTTGGATTACAATATGGGGCGTAACGTGCATTTATTACTGAATTCACGTGTTCTGAGACCTTCGTGTTCAGCCCTTCGTGCCTTCGCCCTTTTTGTTTGTGTATCCTTTCCTAACCTTCGTATTTCTCACTCTCATGTTTGGGGTCAAGGCCTTCGAACTTTGACTCCCAACATTTGACGTCCACCGTGTTCCAAGCTCAAAAACAACCTTGATAATGCCACCAAGAACAAGGATCAGCCAACGTCTCTCACGATCAAGAGATGAAGTTTCTCAATCCTCCACCACCCCAAAACAACCACCCACCCAAATTTTACCAGCTATCACCGAGGGCCTAGCCAAAATGCCAGAGGTGTCAGCTCAACCCAAACCAACAGAGCTACCCCGTAGGCGCCATCGCCAATTCAAGCCATCCAAGAGAATGCAGAGCTCGAGTAGCTCCAAGTTGAAGATTGGGAGGACGAGGCCTTTGAAGACGAAGCTGCAGAAGAAGTAGAACTAGCTAGAGTCCAACAGGAGATTGAGAGGCTCCATCAAGAACAAGAAGTCATCACAAGGAAGCAAGTAGCAGCTCAGCGCGTTGAAGCCAGAAGGCAACACTTCAACAGAGAAAGAGAAAAACTCATGGAGCTCCAATATGCCATTGAAATCCTTCGCTAGTAGGAACAGAGGCAAGAGCCTCTGTTTGAGCAACCACACCACCAAAACAACCCCCACCCACAGCCACCACCTCTGCCACATATGCCAATCGCACACCCCCAATATCCACCGCCACCAATCTATGTATTCCACCAACAGCCTCCGCCACAATATGGCATCACAGACTCAAAAAGTCCATTGACAGACAACCTCCAACTAGCACCCTAACCTCCACAGTACTAAGCATCACCACTGCTAAAATACCACGACAATACAGACCCTCACAAATTTCTGATGTGCTATGAAGCCACCATTGCTTCAACAGGCGGGGACGATGCTACCCTCATCAAGTCGCTTATCATTACTCTTGAAGGCACCACAACAAACTGGTACTCACAACTTCTGTCAAGATGCATATATTCTTGGCAGCAACTGAAGGAAAAGTTCTTGCTGAACTTCCAAGGTTTCTAAATGGAGCTTAGTATAGAAGAGGACTTCATTTCTTGTGCTCAATATGAGAAGGAGATGTTGCCCATTTTCTATCGAAGGTTTTTGCAGCTGAAAGTCTAAGCTCTAGAAGTATGTGATGACCAAGTTATTGCTCAAGCCATCAAAGTCCTGCACACCGGACCCCTGCACAGTCATTTGGTTAGGGAACGATAAAAAACAGTCATAGAACTTTATGCGAATTTTGCTAAATTCAGTAAATTAGAGGTCCTTCATTTTCGCAAGCTGGACCAGCAAAGAAAATCACCCAAGCACGATGAAGCTTCAAGGCTGGCACACTACAATGACAGACAGTACAATCACCCCAAGCACATTAATAGCATTGATTCTGATGGTCCCGGGCCTTCGAAAAACTGGGAAAAGAATTTTGGGTCACCCCCGCAAGAAAGGAGCCACAGGACCCTTGACCACAGAACAAACCAGTACAACTAAAGAGGAGGCATGTCAAGCCGAGGACGAGGCCATGGCCAAAATCCATTCAAGCCTCCATACTGCATGTACCATGGCAATGATATCAACCACCGCATGAAAGATTGCCCCATATTGTTCTAATCCAAAAGGAAGATGGAGCAAGATGACAACCAACCTTCGCATGAATACTCATCTAGAGAAGTAAATCACACAATGCAATGGGAACCGCCTCACCACTAATATTCCACATCCCACCCTTCACTTTTTTCACCACAAACCCACCAAAGCAACAACTAGGAACATGCTCTGGCTTATTATCAATCTTATCATTATGCCACAACCAACCACCCCTAGCCTTCGCCAGTTCCATAAATAACATATCCTCTACCAGTTCCACAAATGACCTACCAAATGCCAAACAACACAACTCAACAAAATAAATTAGGAACCAACCCACCATCCTCCCTCTGCTACAAATCCACAAACCTCCACAACAAAATGACAACTTTCCCACCCATGGCACAATCCTCACCATCATCAGAGGCACCAACACATATTTTAACACAAGAGGCAAAGAAGAGACTACTACAAACAAATCAATCACATGACCGTCAAAGGCCCCGTTACCAAAACCAAATGGTCCCACATACCCATCACATTCTTAGCCCAAGACATCAACCTAGTTTCGTTCACACATACCGATGCCATGGTTGTTACCGTCCATATCGACAGATGGGACGTCACTAGAATCCTTGTCAACAATGGCAGTCAAGTCGAGATCCTTTTCCTTTCAGGCTTCGAAAAAATAGGCTATGACAAAAAACAATTGAAAGAGCCAATGAAGGCTCTCTATGGCTTCGGTGACAAAAGAATTGAGCCAGTTGGTGTCATAACCTTGCCCATCTCTTTTATCACCCCGCAAAACCCAAGAACAGAATACATAACCTTCGATGTTATTGTCATGCACTATCCATATAATGCAATCTTTGGAAGAGTATTATTGAATATTTTTGAAGCTGCCCTGCACTCAGCGTACCTATGACTCAAGATCCTAGCCACCTTCAGCGTCATATCCATCTTCAATAGTCAGAAGGATGTTAGAAACATTGAACATGGCTTCATGTCTGGCCACAAGAGAAGAATTAGAGCAATATCAGCAACAAGCATGCCCCATCAATGCACAAGCTCCGACTGAATTCAAGAAAGCCATCAAAGCTTATGGTGATTTTAAGAAAGTTGAACTAGACCCTAGAGTACCTGATAGAGTTGTTTGCCTTAGCACCGAGACGAGCCCAAAAGAATAGGTGGAGCTGTTGGCTTTGCTCAATAAGAACAATGATGTATTCGCATGGTCAACCTCTGACCTTGTTGGATTAAGCAGGGACATCATCGAGCACAAATTGTAAGTGAATCAGAGTGTGAAGCCCAGAAAGCAGAAGCTTCATAAAATATTAGAAGGGAAGGTAGAAGCTGTGAAGCCTAAGGTCCAAAGGCTGCTGGATGCTAGTTTCATCAGGGAAGTAACTTACCTATAGTGGCTCACAAATGTGGTGATGGTTCGAAAGAAGAATGAAAAATGGTGAATGTGCACCGACTTCACCGATTTGAATAAATGTTACCCCAAGGTTGATTTTCCCTTCACATGAATAGACAAGATTGTCGATTCTATCGCGGGATGTGAAATGATGGCGTTGCTGGATTGTTTTTCAGGTTATCACCAAATCTGGCTTCACAAAGAAGATGAGGAAAAGACAATCTTCATAACCCCTTTCGACACTTATTGCTATCTGAGAATGCCTGAAGGCCTACGCAACGCAGATCCAACCTTTTGCAGAATGACAAAGGTGGCATTAAAAGATTGAGTTGGCAGAAATGTGCTCTCATATGTTGATGACATAGTTGTGTCAAGCAAAAAAAAATCTTATATCTCTGACTTAGAAGAAACCTTTGCCAATATGTGCGAAGTTTGACTCAAGCTCAATCCAGATAAATGTGTATTTGGGATAATGAGAGGCAAAGTGCTTGAGTGCTTAGTTTCCATGACAGGCATCAAAGCAAATCTAGACAAGATCAGAGCCATCCTTCAGATGCAGCCTCCACAAACTAGGAAAGATGTCCAAACGCTAATTGGCCGCATAGCAGCTCTGAACAGATTCATAACCAAGATAGCTCAGTGAAGCCTCCCATTCTTCACTCTGCTAAGGGGCTCCACAAAATTGGAATGGGGTCTAGAACATCAGAAAGCTTTTGAAGATTTGAAACTTTATATTCAGCAACTGCCAACACTTTCAAGTCCAGAACAAGAGCAGTCACTCATTCTATACATCGTCACCACACACTCAGCTGTCAGGGGAGCCTTAGTTGTTGAGAAAAAAGTTGCAAAAGATGGCAAAACCATGAAGCAACATTTCCCAATATACTTTGTTTCAGAGGTCCTAACAGGGTCCAAGAGGTATTATTCTGAGATGGAGAAGATCTGCTATGTAGTCGTCATGAGCGCCAGAAAGCTTCACCATTATTTTGAGGTTCATACAATAAAAGTACTAACAAATCAACCGCTGAATGATATCTTCAGTAAGAAAGATAGGTCCGGCTGAATTAGCAAGTGGGTGATGGAGTTTTCAGACTATGTAGTTGATTTCGAGAAAAGAAGTGCGATAAAATCCTAGATTTTGGCCGATTTTATGGCAGAATGGACGGAGCCTAACTCTCAGAGAGAGGGCATCGTACCTGACTCGCCATGGCTCGTTTATTGTGATGGAGCCTAGGGCAGTGCCGAAGCAGGCGCAACAACGGTATTGATATCACCCTCCGAAATCAAACTACGCTATGCAACAAGGTTGCAATTCACAAATGAAGCAGACAAGTGCATGCACAATATCATTGAATATGAAGCCATACTGCTAGGGCTTCGCAAGTTAAGAGCCATCGAAGTTCATACATGTGTACTGCGCACAGATTCGAAGGTTGTCTCTAGTCAGATAGAAAAGGAGTGCATTGCAAGAGAGCCAACCCTTGAGAATCACTTCAAGGGTTTCACAGTGGAGTATATTGAATGAAGCAGAAACACCGAAGCAGATGAGTTAGCGAAGGCTGCAGCTCATAGCATGCCACTTCTTGCTGATGTATTTTTCCAAGTAATCGAATACGCCTCGGTAAAAATGGTTGAGCCAGAACCTAGGCTAATCAATGCCATAGAAGGAGAAGACTGACGAGCACCTATAATGACATACCTTCACCATTATTATGAGCCAGATAACACCACTGAGCATATCAGAATGCAACAGAGAGTCAAAGCTTATCAAATAATTGATAACGATTTGTATAAGACCTTCATCTCTAGTCCCCTCCTCAGATGCATAAGCAAGGCCGAAGGTCAGGAGCTACTCTCAGAAATTCACGCAGGAGTCTGTGGAGGCTATATAGGTGCTAGAGCTCTAGCTGCCAAAGTCCTTCGGCCTTATTTCTACTGGCCAGCGGTAATTGATGATGCAGCAAAATTAGTAGCAGCATGTGAAGCTTGCCAGAAATTTTCCCACCGGTCGTAGGCTCCAGCTTAGCCTTCACAGCTAATCACTCCATCATGGCCTCTTTAGCGATGAGGCATTGACATAGTTGGCAAGTTAATTTCAGCCTAGGGTAACTACACCTTTTCTATTGTAGCAGTTAAGTACTTTACAAAGTGGATCGAGGTGAAGCCTGTCACGAACATAAGCTCTGTGATTATCAAGAAATTTATCTGGTGGAGTATCATCTACTGCTATGGCGTCCTGAGAGAAATCACCATTGACAATGCTAAGCAATTTGACAATGACATGTTCCGCAATCCAATGGGGCAATATAAAGAGCCAACACTCTCATATTTGAAGCAATCAAGAAAATCCTCAATTGTGAGAAGAAGGGCAAATGGGCCGAAATTATACCGAAGGCAATATGGAGTCACAACACAACACGCTCTAGGGCAACAAATTTCACACCATTCCGATTGATGTTTGGAGCAGAGGTTGTGCTTCCAGCAGAAATCAAACACAAGAGTTTTCAAACAACGACGGAGGCCTCACCTTGCCCTAGCGAAGCTGAAGACAAAGACTTGTTAGAGCTAGACAGGCTCAAGGTGATAGTGAATCTACAAAATAAAGGCATGGAGAGACCCGAAAGTCAAATTAAGAGTTTTTGAAGTAGGGGACCTAGTTCTCCTATGAAGCCCTCGTACCGAGAGCTCCAACAAGTTGGAATCGAAATGGGGCAGGTCATACGCGGTTGTGGAAAAGGCAAGGCCAGGGGCATATCGCCTATCGGACTCCCAAGGTAAAATGTTGGAGCATTCATGGAATGCAGACAATCTTCATCATTTTTACATTTAAGTAAATTGTACAAAATGAAGACCTCGTGACTTATAAACGAGCCTTCGTCTTAGAGCATAGTGTCACAAGTTTACTTTCCAAGGCCAGTACTCTTTTCCTCATAGGTGAAACCCGCAAGGATATGAGGCTTTTAACAAGGCAGATCTCATGTACCCCAAAATAGTAATAAAAGCTTCCTTCCCCAAAACATGACTCCACAAGGTCGAAATCGCTAACAAAGTTATCTCTATATTCGACAAGCACTTTTGTGCTAAACAATAAAGCCATGCACGGAGGCGCACTATCAGACTCCTTGCTCATTAGCTCAACCTTCACACAAATCGAAGCATAAAATCCAAATCAAAGACCTCTGATGAAAAAAGAGGCACCGCGTTTCACAAATCAGAAATGCACCCAAAAAATGCAAGGGGCTTAAAGACCTCCGATGAAAAAAGAGGCACCCCGTTTCACAAATCAGAAGCGCACCCCAAAAACATAAGAGGCTTAAAGACCTCTGATGAAAAAAGAGGCACCGCATTTCACGAATCAAAATCACACCCAAAAAACACAAAGGGCTCAAAGACCTCTAATGAAAAAAGAGGCACTGCATTTCACGAATCAGAAACGCACCTCAAAAATGCAAGGGGCTCCGAGCCCTCTGACGAAAAGAGGCTTCGCGTTACCCAACCCGGGAACATACCCAAAGCATTATCATGAGGACCAGTCTCATTTCCTTAAAAAAAATTTGCGCAAAGGCATTTTCTCATTGCAACAAATAGAAACACAACGCTTCACTGTCGACTAATGACACGTATAAAACCCAATCGTGTAAATCACAACTTTTCACATGAAGGCGACATCATCAACATTCTGCATGAAGGCGAAAGTGGATCATTCGACTGATAAGGCACAACAACATAAAGAAAATAGATATTGTATTAATCACTATCAATATTTACAACCTCTTCCTTTACAACTATCCCCATCACTATAAACTGTTCCAGCATAATTTGGTACTCACTCATCTCCATTCCAGTCGAAGGAGAGTAATGTCCTTCTTAAAAGGATTTCTTAACTATATGTGGGAGATTTCCGGAGCCTCCCACCTCTGAATCTAACAAGACCCTATTGGCCTTGACATTCACGGGATTTTGCCCGCGACCTCTACCTCTAACGGAGCGAGGGGCTCGATGAGAATCATTTCTGCACGAAGCCCCCTTTCCTTGCCTTGTCCTCTTATTCTAAGACGTCCGACCAGCCGACGATGCTTCTACACCATGGTGCTCATCCCTTCATTTCCGCCCCACAATGAGCCAGCCTTGGAAGAAAGATCAAACAATTCACATAAACAAGAATAAATATAAAATTTAAAACTGCAAAGGCTGTTCAGACCTCTAACAGTCGAAGCCCATGCAGGTTCCAAATCATGTGAAAAGCCCGCGTTGGGTGAATCAAGTTTTTTAGAAAAATCATGTCCAACAAAATAGACACCTTGCACACCCCTCCCTCACACCTCATCACCATCGCGGTTGTCACCGGCCCCAGTGTGTTCAGCCTGAGTGTCTGGCTGCGTGTTGCCCTCTTCAACATCTTCAGCGTCGGGGACGACATTTTTGGTAGCAGTCTTCGGAATGGTTTCCCTGTCACCCCCAGGAGCCAACGGCTGAAATACGACACTAGCAGTTAGGTATCATGAAATAAAATACATATATCCCTAAGTGTTAGCATGACATACCGTCTCCACATTGCCTCCCTCCAATCGGCGAAGGGCCTCAGGCAAGTCATGATTTTCCACCATTGCCGGACAAGACATCCGACTATCTTCTGCACCTCCGTCGGGATGTTGTCAACAATGGAAGCATCGCTCGAAGCAGCCAGATCATGCAGCACCGATAGTTCCTAGCAGCCGAAGCTATGAAGAATGTTTAGAATACTTTTGATAGCCAGGACAACAAAGTTGTCATTCAGCTGCCAGACGACCCCCGGCACAACCTTCACTTCCTCCTCAAACCAACCGATATAATCATCAATCAGAGCGTTCTTGGTAGGGAATGGAAGACAACACGCTCCAAGTTCTCCAAGTGAAGCCTTCAATACTTCGTGAAACTCGTGAAAGCTATGTCGAACATCCCAATGATAGTCCGTGTAGTCTCGCGTCTCCTTCACCAGCTTTTCTTCAACTTCAGCAAGTTGAGTTGTGTGCGCCTCCGCTGCGTCAGCTTTTTCGCGTTCAATGGAATTGGCTTTTTCTTCAAGTCTTTTGTATTTCTCCGTCAGCCTTCGGTAGCTAGCAATCATGTTCTCTTTCATGAGCTTAAGGTTTGAGTAGACTTCCTCAAGCTCTGCAGTCTTCTTGGCTTGGGCAGCTGCGACTGATTTAAGCTCTACAATCTTACTAGTTTGTGCAGTGTCCACTGCTCCTTTTGCAGCTAAACCTTCTGACAAGGCTAGAGCCTGCCAAGAACGAGGGTCAAAATCAGCAAGGCAAATCAACTTAGATGAAGCATCGGTGAAACTTATGCGATGTAGGTAGCGCACGAGATCTTCGTCCGTCTCCCCCGAAGGCTCTGATAAATCAACCACATCGGCGGTTGGAGCCAACGGCCGCAAACGAGCATCGTCACCTACAGGCAACACAATCATAAGAATATGCTCAGGACATGAAACAAATTGTCGGGGTAATATACCCCGGGTACCGTGGGCCACCGGTTACAGCCCAAAACTCTAGATATGATCGGTTCCCTCCAGCGGCAAATGACTGGGAAACCATACACCTTGTACCAGAGAATGGCCCCACGACTCCAGGCTGAAGAGGAGGGGCCACCAACCTAAAAAGAACTAATATCAGGAAGGATCCACGCCATCACTTCTTCAGCCTACGATTAGTGCAGGCAGACAGGATTTCAACACCTGTCTACCCCTCCCTCCTCTCTCGACGACCCGGGGCAGAGACCCGGGCCCCCGTTCAAACATGTCCAGGGGCTCCCCGCAGCGGATAAACATCACCTGCTCTGAGCCTCGGGAAGCGGTGATCTTAGGCTCCTAGCACGAAGAGACGTAGCAGTAGGAACCCACGCGCGTCTGACAGTATGTACTCGAGTTTGAAATCTATCCCATCACCGCGTGACATAGCTATACCCGGACGCCTAAGGGTCATGATAACTCTACCAGGGGATAAGCATCAACTAGTAGAAATGATTTAGCATATGTAATATTCAGTAGTACAAGTATCAAAGCGGTCAACTCTCCATCAAATATCTACGCCTGGCAAGATTCACATCCCCCAAAAGGTGCCACCGCCTACTACAGCGATAAGACAGGACAATGCCTAAGAGATAGGCCATGTCCCCTCACCTGGCAGCTATGAGCCATAAGCTGGTGCAGAGGGTAGGCTAGCTCATTCACATCGACCCCCCACATGGGAAGGCTTAGCCGCTAAGTAAAGCCGCTTCACAAAGCTACCTCTCCAAGAATCATCTAGAGCATCGTCCACCTCAGTGCCAAGAATGCCAGGGAGCCAAAAAGAATACCTGGGAGGTAAGAAGAAGACTTTGGAACCGACGGGAATGCCATGGAAGCCCCAACTGACCTATATGAACTGACCATCTCAAGTCTTGGCCCCACTGGTCATATAAATCTTCTCCTTGATGTAAAAGTAATTAGTTTATAGTTATCCAACCACCTCTCAGTCTATAAAAGCCCCCTACCCTTCAGGTAGAGGGTACGAGATCATTTTCCCCTGCACTTCATGAACTTCTCGAGCTCTCTGCTCACCCCATTGTAACCACTATTCATCTTCAATATGAAACCGCTGGACGTAGGGCTATTACCTCTAAGGAGGGGCCTGAACCAGGATAAACCATAGTGTGCTTTATAG
>VSTD030002697.1:0-11559 GCA_008808055.3 Sporobolus alterniflorus
CCCCCCCCCCCCCCCCGTTGGTTGCTCGGGGGAGGCCTTTGGTTGAGAGTTCTGGAGTCTGAGTGGTGTGAGGGTTCTCTGTAGCCTTTGTTCCAGTTCTTTGATGCTTCATCACTGTCAGGGCTGATGTTATGTACCGGCTTTGGGTAGATGTGGTGGTTGTCACCGTAGCGTGGCCTTGGAGCTTCGTCTGGCTTTGCCACTTTCCGTTGTTGCTCGAGCTTGCGGAAGTGTTGCATTTCTAATTTGCTAAATTTTGCAAACTTATCATACAGCTCCGACACTGTTTTGGGCCGTTCCCTTACCAAATGGTTGTGCAATGGCCCTGCCCTCAAAGCTTTTATGGCTTGAGCTATGACTTGCTCATCGAACACCTCTAATGCCTGGGCTTTGAGCTGAAGGAACCTTCGATAGAATTCTGGCAATGGCTCTCTTTCCTTTTGAACGCACGAAAGGAAATCTTCAGTGTCTAGCTCCGCTTGGAACCCTTGAAAGTTGAGGAGGATCTTGTCTTTCAGTTGTTGCCACAAGTAAATACAGCGCGGTAGTAGCCTGGAATACCAGTTTGCGGCCACATCCTCCAAGGAGATGATCAAGGACTTTGTGAGGGTGGCTTCGTCACCTCCTGTCGAGGCTATAGCGGCTTCGTAACACATAAGAAACTTGCAGGGGTCTGTGTTGCCGTGGTATTTGGGCGAAGTCACTACTCTATAGTGCAGGAGCCATGGAGCGAGTTGGAGATGCTGTGCCAATGGGCTTTTGGGATCTATTGTACCCATCTACGGTGGGAGTGGTGGCTGGACGGGGTGAGATTGAGGTGGAGGTGGTTGATTTGGGCGATGGAGGATGTGATTGTGGGGTGGCAATGGAGGAGGTGGTTGATTAGGAATTTGGTTGTGCAGTGGAGCTGCACGTCCTTGCTCGCGGAGGATTTCAAGGTTGTATTGCATCTCTGTGAGCCTCGCTCGCTCTCTACTGATGTTTCATCTGTGATCTTCGGCACGCTGCATTGCGGCCTGCCTTCTTAGGATGGTTTCTTGTTCTTGCCGAAGCCTCTCAATCTCTTGCGGGACTCTGGCTAACTCCTCTTCCTCACCTTCTTCGTCCCATTCGCCGATTTGGATGTGATCGAGCTCCTCTTCCTACGGGGGTTGCTGACGTAGGTCTCGTTCAGTGGCTTGACTTGAGGTGATGATTTGGACGTCCGACAAAGAGGTAGATGAGTCATGATGAAGAACCTGAAGAAGCAAGTGAGCAGTCGTGAAGATCACTTTCTAAAAATCTTATTCACCCTCTCCCAGTGCAAGATCGTTGAGGATGATGGTTCTGGAGACCTGCTCTCTTGATCACAGATGCACCTCGACGAATGGAATGAAGTAGCCTTGGTGGCGCAGCAGCGGAGGAGGAGAAAGACTAGATGCATTGGTGGCTTGTGCTTGTTCGTTGTTACTCGTTCCGTGGCGGTTGCACATATTTATAGGGAAGACCTGCCTAGAGTTACTACGTCTCATAACCGACTAAATCTATCTCTATCAAAACGTATTAGACACGGACTCGTTCCAAAAATAAATGGTAAAAAGAGGTCACGGACCTACGAGGCTTTGGGCCAGATTTTGGCGGACTATTCACGCGCACGTCGTGCGTCCGCGCCCATCACCTCACCTCGCCACACCCGGCCCGACTCGGCGAGGCGAGCGAGCACGCGCGTGTGTTTTTCCCTTTCTCCTCTCCTCCACACACTTGCAAGTACATAGAGAGCAACCCACTTTTTAAGTAGGCTTCTCTCCATCTCCACTAGTAAGATGGGACTAAAGAGTTGCCACCAATCATGCATGAATGGCCCTTTGAGATTTATTAGGAATTATTGAGAATTTCCTATGGGCTTGGCCCAATAATTCTAACAATCCTCCACCAGATCTCAAAGTCCCATCTAGGACTTTACCATATCCACTACTATTTTATATACTAGTGTTTCAATGGAGACTGTTAAGTTGAACTTCCATCTAGAATAATAAGTTACACTCATTCACAACTTGGACAATAGACTACACCTTAAATTACAAGTTTGGTGCAAACAAGTTTCACTCAAAACCCCTACTGATATGAGACCTCCAGTAGACTACTTCGCGGTTGGAGCATATAGTTCATACTCTCTGGTCTCTTCATGAGCTTAATAGAGATCACCCGGTTCTCACAGACTGCGACCATCCAACAGTCAAGCTCATATAGGTGTATTGTTTCAAGATTGTTGTACAGGAAAACATCTTTGCTAATTAAAGCCAACAGAATATATTAAGACATTTAGTCAGCCTGCCATGTAGCATTGAGAGTATTGCATCTTTTTGCGAGTGGGTTAAGTAAGGATACTCTCATACTATCCACTAGCTTGTTCTTTCCAGGTCCTACTTCATGGGATCTCTGATCACATAGGTTGGGATACCACTATAGAATAGCTTATGTGGGTCTCAAACCCATCTCCTTAGATGCAGTGTCTATCATATTACGTGACAATCCCTTGATAAACAGACCTGCCAGGTTCTTCTCAGTATGGATATAATTCAATGTAATAACCCCAGAGTTTCTCATTTTCCTAGCAGACTTGAACCGTCTTTTGATGTGTCCAGATGACTTCATATTATCCTTTGAACTATCTACTTTTACTATCACCGTTTGATTATCACAGTTCATAAGTATTACCGGCAAAAGTTTCTCGACAACAGGCAAGTCCATCAAAAGCTCACGAAGCCAGTTGGCTCCGATAGTGGCTGTATCAAGTGCTGCGAGTTCTGCCTCTATGGTAGAACTCATTAAGATTGTTTGTTTACATGACATCCATGAAATAGCAGCACCGGCTAGAGTAAAAACATATCCACTCATAACATACAACTCATCCATGTCAGATATCCAATTTACATCACTGTATCCTTCTAGTACTGCAAGATACCCAGAATAATGGATTTCGTAATCCATAGTACCAGCCAAGTAGTGCATAACTCACTCAAGCGCACGCCAATGATCATCTCCAAAATTAGAAGTAAACCGACTCGGTTTACTCATGGCAAATGAGATGCTAGGCCTAGTTGCACTGGTCAGATACATCAGTGATCCAATAATATGAGAATATCTCAATTGGTCTCTACCAACTACCAATTCTCTTATTCATTCGAAGAATGAGACTGAGATCATAAGGTGTTGAAGAAGGTTTGCTTTCCTTATAGCTGAAATGACTCAAAACCTTTTCCCCATAATGAGATTGTGTCAGAGTAATCCCATTCTCTCCTTTGATTAGCTTGATGTTCAAAATAACATCAGCTTCACCCAGTTTTTTCATATCAAAACTTTGGCATAAGAATGTCTTGACCTCATTTATCATGTCAAGAATTGTTCCAAAGATCAATATGTCATCGACATATAAGCACAATATAACTCCCTGACCCCCACCATGATGATAGTACACACACTGATCAGCCTCATTGACATTGAAGCCTATTGATATGAGTGCTACGTCAAATTTCTCATGCCACTGCTTAGGTGCTTGTTTTAGGCCATACAATGACTTCAACAACATACACACCTTGTCCTCTTGACCTTTTACTACAAACCTATCGGTCTGTGTCATATATATTTCCTCTTCTAACTCTTCATTAAGGAAAGCTATCTTAATATCCATTTGATGGATGAGCAGACCATGTGAGGCAGCCAATGAGAGTAGAACATGAATTATGGTCAATCTAGCAACAGGTGAATAAGTATCAAAGAAATATTTGTCTTCCTTTTAGGTATAACCCTTGGCCACAAGTCTTGCCTTGTACTTATCAATAGTACCATTTGACCTAAGCTTTTTTTTGAACACCCACTTACAACTCACGGGTTTACAACCATATGGTCGATCAACCAGCTCCCAAGTGTCATTTGAGAGAATTGAGTCCATCTCACTATGAACCGCTTCTTTCCAATCATTCACATCAGGAGCTGCAAATGCCTCGGCAATGGTTTTAGGAGTGTCATCCATGAGATAAATAGTGAAATCATCACTGAAAGACTTTGCAGTCCTTGGTCTCTTGCTCCTTCTAGGAGCTTCACTATCAATCTTGTCATGAATTGGTTCATGTGTATGTTCAGCATGATCAAAAAATTTAGAAGGTTCAGGAGTTGTATCAGTTATCACATTTGTAGGTAAACTAGATATGACATATGATTTTTTCATAGGAAAATATTCTCAAAGAAAGTAACATTATGAGACTCTAAAAATGTATCAACATGCACATCAGAAACCTCTGATTTGATCACTAAAAATCTATATGCAATGCTATGGTGAGCATATCCCAAAAAGACACAATCCACTATTTTAGGACTCAACTTACGCTTCTTATTTATTGGCACATTAACCTTGGCCAAACAACCCCATGTGCACAAGTAAGATAGTGAAGGTTTTCTCCTAATCCATTCTTCATATGGAGTCTTCTCCTTATTCTTTAAGGGAACTCTATTTAGGACATAACATGAAGTCAATAAAGCCACCCCACCATGCCTTAAATAATCCAGCAGTGTCTAACATGAAATTAACCAAGTCAGTCAATGTGCGATTCTTTCTTTCAGCAACCCCATGTGACTGGGGCGGATAGGGCAGTGTCCTCTCGTGTATAACACCATGTTACACACAGAATTAGTCGAGCTCATTAGAGAAATATTCACCACCATGATCGGACCTAAAACGTTTGATCTTTTTCTCTAGTTAATTTTCAACTTCAGCCTTATAGGTTTTTAAATAATTCAGAGCATCATCCTTAGTTTTCAACAAGTAAACATAGCAATATCTAGACGCATCATCAATTATGGTCATAAAGTATCTTTGTCCACCCTCTATCAACACACCATTTATCTCACAAATACCAGAATATATAAGTTCTAGCAGTGTCAAGTGTCTCTCCTCAGATTCCTTGTGAGGCTTTCGAGGTTACTTTGATTGCACACAACTTTGGCATTTATAATCTTTGACAATGAAAAAATTTGGGATTAAATTAGCTGGATAATCGAGACATAGAACCAAAATTCAGATGGCATAAACGTGAATGTCAAACGCTAGCACCACTCTCATTAATACCAACACAAATATTGTTCACCGATTTATTACAGAAATCAGAAACTAAAAAGTGGAACAAGCCTCCACATACATAACATTTACCAATAAATTATCCATACTTTGATAGGATAAATTTATTTGACTCAAGTACTACCTTAGAACCATCCCTACACAAAAGGGAGCCACTAATTAGATTCTTGTTAATATAAGGGACATGCTTCATGTTCTTCAGCTACACGATCTTCCCTAAAGTTAACTTTAGATCTACCGTGCCAACACCACGAACAGGAGCATGTGACCCATTCCCCATCATCACCGAAGAATTCCGGGTGACCTGGTAAGAAGAAAACAGAGAGGCATCAAAACACACATGAATATTTGCATTAGAATCAAGCCACCAAGTAGTAGATTGAAACACTGAAAGAACATAGGGTAAATTACCATACCCACTAGTTCTATCTCTAGAGCTGGATACAATCATGTTTGTAGTCTTCTGCTCAGGTTGAGGGTTTCTTCGTTTATGATTTGGACACATCTTTTCCCAATGATCAGGAGATTCACACATGAAGCAACTCTCATCTTCCTTATTATTATTCTTCTTCTTCTTAAAGGTAGTAGCTTGCTTTGGTTTGTTTTTATTCTGATTACGCTTAGCTTTGCCTTTGCCACGTGACTGCGGTTGGTGCACCATGTTGGCACTGGTTTGACCCTCAACTCCTTTAGATCATCCGTCCTTAGCCCGAGATTTCTCCTCAGCGTGAAGAGAGGCGATCAAGTCTGAAATAGACATGTGCACCCTCTTGTGTTTGAGAGCAGCGGCGAAATCACTCCATGAAAGAGGCAATTGGGTAATAATGCCCCCAACCGCAAACTCATCGGGAATGACAATCTTCAAGAGTGTGAATTCCTTCACCATGCACTATTTCTCATGAGCTTGCGTAACCACACTTTTCTCATCTACCATCTGGTAGTTGTGGTACTGCTCAATAATGTACAGTTCGGTGTCAGCATCTGAACCTCCATATTCAGTGTTCATGGTATCCCATATCTCTTTAGCGGTTTTGTAGCGGAGGTATGTATCTTGTAGAGTCTCTGCAAGTACTCCAACTACCACACCACAAAAGATTGAGTTGGCTTCTGAATATGCCTTCTCCTTTTCAGGGGTAAGTTCACCCTCAGGCTTGCCCTCGAATACCCAGAACATATTCATGATAGTTAGCCACAATGTGACTCTCATCTGCCATATCTTAAAGTTCGCACCAGTGAAAGACGCAAGCTTCAAAACATTAACAAATTAATTCATAAAACTAAAGTGTCTACGATAAGGTTTTTGGATTGTTGGAAACAATAGCACTTTTAGTTTTATTTTAATCGAAGGATAAATCATGAACATGATTAATACATTACAGATTAAAGTAGCAGTACTATCATAAGTTCTAGATAGATCTATCATAGTAATGAATAACAAGCATTACAACAGATTATCTAGCAAAATTATGTCTATGCAGATCAACATATCCAATAGGTAAGACATGATTTGAAATGAGAAATTGTATGTGACTTACGGTTCCTTGGTGACGATGACGACAGAGGTCACGTTGAAGGCGACGACCCTCGACGCACGTCCGATAAAGAGGTAGATGAGCCATGATGAAGAACTTGAAGAAGCAAGCGAGCAGTCGCGAAGATCGCTTCCCAAAACCTTATTCGGCCTCTCTTGATGCAGGATCACTAAGGACGACGGTTTTGGAGACTTGCTCTCCTGATCGTAGGTGCACATCGACGAATGGAATGAAGTAGCCTTGGCGGCGCAGCAGCGGTTGAGGTGAACAACTAGATGCTTTGGTAGCTCGTGCTTGCTCGTTGTTACTCGTTCTGTGACGGCCGCATGTATTTATAGGAAAGACCTGTCTAGGGTTACATCGTCCCGTAACCGACTAGATCTATCTCTATTAAAATGTATTAACCATAGACTCGTAGCAAAAATAAATATCAAAAGGAGGCTGCGGACCTATGAGGTTTTGGCCCGGATTTCGGTGGACTATTCACACGCACGTCGTACGCCCATCGTCCCACCCGGCGAGGCGAGTGAGCGCGCGTACTTCTCTCTTTTTCCTCTCCTCCGCATACTTATAAATACATAAAAAGTAACCCACATTTTAAGTAGTCTTCACTCCATCTTCACTGGTAAGGTGGTGATAAAGAGTTATCACCTACTATGCATAAATGAGCCTATGAGATTTCTTAGAAATTTTCTATGGTCTTGACCCAATAATTCTAACAAGAACAAAATTGTTGATGTGGTCCCAACCAGAGAAAGAAGGGATTGGAATTCGGTAGAAAAAAAATTCATGCGACCAGGCAGCACAGCAGCATCCGTGCGACCCGGCTCGATGGTGTTGCATGCGCATGCATTGGCTCCGGCTCCCAGTTGCATATGCGTTGGCCCGTTGCGTCGGCTCCCAGGGGTTCGGGGCAGTTCGTGGCGCAGAGGTTCAGGACCTCGACAAGGCGGGTGGTGTAGATGGTGCGGTTCCCCGGCGGCACCAGGCACAAGTGGTACTTGATCAGGTGGAGCACCGCCGCCGCCGGCAACAGCTTCTCCTTCCCATCGCTTGCCCTCATCAGGATGCTCTTCCGGAAGATCTTGGCCGGGCAGACGGCGCATGCTCTTCTTCTGAGGCTTGGGTATGGTGGCCACGTACTCGCCAAGGGACGTGTACTCCTCTAGCAACCCCTCATGCGACACGCAGTAAGTGCCGCGACATCATATCTTGCCGACATATCTCTTTGTCTCCGAACACGAACAAGCACAACAACGTACACCGGGAAGAGATCAAGGCGCGTGACGATGCTGAGGTTGGGGAGCGAAATTGTGATGGCGATGGGGAAAATCTACTGGCCGGCTTTGTTTATGCCCTGTGCGTGCCGGAAATCGAATCGGAAACGAAGAGAAACGTCGTAGATTTCCCGGAGCCGAGGAGCCGATGCAATGCCTGGGCCAACGGAGGCGAAGCCAATGCATGCGCATGCAACGTCATCGACCCGTGCCAGACTCGCTTTTTGCGTTCCCTCACCGTCCATTGGATCTCCACGTGCACCACATCCGGGGCGGGTCGCACGGATGCTGCTGTGCGGCCTGGTCGCATGATTTCCTTTTTTCCCGAAATTCAAACTCGCTGGCCGACGTGCGCTGCCGATGTGAACGTGAAGCAGCAGCCCAAGAAGAGAGGCCGCGGCGGAAGCAGAGCATCTGCAGCAGCCAAAGAAGATGATCAGGTGAAGACGAGGCCGCCGGCGCCTGCGACCGAAGAGGAAACGGCCCCCGTGTCGCTGCAGAGCTACGAGACGCAGGAACCCAACGAGCAAGACACGGCGATGGCGGAGGAGGAAGACACCGGCGGCAAGAAGAAGAGGCGGCACCGGCAAGATGAGGACCATCCGCAGCCGGAGACTCCGCGGGTGGCTCGCCATGCAGGTGCTCGACATGATGATGGCCGACATGTTCGAGCGCCTGGCCGACGAGGCGGCGCGCCTGACCAAGGTGACCGGCCGGATGACGCTCACCTCACGCGAGGTGCAGAGCGCCGTGCGGCTCGTGCTCCCCGGCGAACTTGGGAAGCACGCCATCTCGGAGGGGGCCAAGGCCGTATCCATGTACATGGCCGCCTAGTATGCTCGTAGTAGGATATGCATGCTTTAGTCAGTTGTTGTATGTAGGTAGACTAGTCCAAAGGCAGCTTCAGCTAGCGATATATAGTTTCCTTCCTGTACGAGCAGTCTGTTACTGACACTAGAATAAGAATGATATATGGACTACTAGTATAAAATTGGGCTAGCTTGTTTATCGTAACGTCAAAAAGAATATGTGCTGGTTACAGATAGATAGATGTAGTCATGTAGAACTTCCGATTCCATCCTAATTTTAGCTTCACCTTCACTGTACTTGAGAGTACGAGACACCATATACAACCAGAGTCAACGTGCGTTGACGGACGGATGGGAAGGTTATATCCTCCTCTCCTCCTACGAGGAGATGGCCGTCAGTCACTGGTGTGGTGAGGAGGGATCCTCCTGGAGTGGAGGAAGGACTTGTGGTTGCCCTCGGCGGAGGCGAGGTATCTGAGGAACGCCTCGAAGTCCGTGTCTATGTACCGCCGCGGATTCTCGTCGTCGATGAGCTCCGGAGCCGGCGCTACGACCCTCTCGGGCGGCAGGCTGTGCAGCGAGGCCACGGAGACGCGGGGGCGAGCCGAGTTCACGCGCACCCGGTGGAGCACGCTCTTGTACCGCCCGTTGTGGTACTCCATCAACAAGAGAGATCATGTTTATGTAAGTGGTACTGTTGTGTTCATGCACGGATCAAAATTACGAAAGCAACTCCCAGTTGATTGATGATGAAGAGAGTTAATACCGACCTCCAAGTGATCTCCAACGTTGACGAGGAGTGCGCCAGACAGAGGGTCGACGAGGACCCACCGGCCGGCGTGAAAGACCTCGAGGCCCTTCACCCGGTCGTCCTGCAGCAGCACGGTGAACATGCCGTAGTCGGAGTGCGGCGGCATCCCCAGCGTGAGGTCCGGCTCCGGGCACGCCGGGTAGCAGTTCACCACCAGCATCTGCGACGACCCCTCCTCCTCCAGCACCCGCATCTTATCCTGGCCCCCCAGCAGCAGCGCCGCCTCCATGAGCTCCCTGAACAGCCGCCGCGTAGCGTGCGCGTACGCCGCCAACGTCCCCCTCAAGTCGACGGGCGCGTCGGGCCACGACGAGATCGCGACGCCGCCGCGTCGACGACGAGCTTGAGGAAGCCGTGCCAGCAGAGCACGCCGTCGTTGCGCTGGTTGAAGCTGGTGCCGTACCGTACCGGACCGGGGCCCGGATGTCCGAGGACGCGTACCGGCCCCGCTGCTCGAAGGGGAGGTCGAAGAAGCGGCACGCCACGTCCAGCACAGCCCCCGCGTCCACGCCGTGGTTCACCACCTGGAAGAACCCGTAGTCCCGGCACGCCGCGTCCAGCTCCGCCAGCGCGGCGGCGCGGCGGTCGCCGGTCGTCTTGAGCCGGGCGAGGTCGATGACGGGGAGGCGGCTCGTCATCGTCAAAGGGGACGTTGGGCGTTGCGAGGGCGGGAGCGCGTAGCAAGCGGGCAGTCGAGTAACGCCGCCGCGCTCGACCAGGTGGCGGACGCCCTTACTGAGGAGAACCTCCTCGTCGTCGTCCCCTTCCTCGCCGCCGGCGAGCTGCTTGCCATGTCGTTTCCGGTGCTCCTCGTCAACACCGGTATGAGCAGCAGGAGAAGGGGGCAGGTCGAGGATTGACATGCTCGTTTTCGACCGAAGTTGATGCAATTCAGTACGCTACGCAGAATGGATTGGAGAGCGATGAATGATACGAGGAGGGGTGGTCGAGTGTGTTATTTATTATAGGAGGCTAGAACGAGGGATCGAGCTTATTGACCTGTGGAGCACTTGGTCGACAACAGCAGATGGGAATGCATGGCCCGTAGCCGCTGTCTCAGAAGCGGAATCACGCTGACTAGTATTCCATTACATCGTCTGCAAATGGACCGAAACAGATGACTCCCCTGCCTGCTCTCCTTGCAAACTCACAGGTCTCCGCTGCAGTACCAACTTTACGATTTAGATTTGATTTTTTCCCCAGGGAATTTTGTTCTGGTACAACTACTCCCTCAATCTCCATTTACTTGTCATTCTTACCTTCTACTTTTTTAAAAGTTATTATCTTTATTTGAAATATTCAGTGAAAATCACCTAATCCGTGAAATCATGAAAACCCTCTCAAAAAATTATTTAAAAGTTTTAAAATCTTTGAAATTTGACATGCATGTAGATGACATATTGAGAAACACCCCCACAAAATTTCAGCCACAAACTCTGAATGCATTAAAAAGATGTGAAAATAACAAATTGTGAAGAATGATTTGTTTACTCCAAACTCCATTACATATTTTACCCCATGGGAGTTAATACTTACACGATTGAAGCAAGATTTGCTTTCAAAGGTGTTAGCAATGTGACCTCTTTGAGAAGCATGTGACGAGGATTGGTACGCGGGGTACCACCCCGTATAGATTTGGAAGGTTTAAGGAGGAGTCCGCTATGACTCGGTCCACCATCCAGAAAATTTTAGAGGATCATTGCTTGCTCTCCAGTGCGTAAATAGTTATACCTATATATATATATAATAGGCAAGTAGAGATAGAGTCCTGATTGAGATTATGTTATAACTGACTCGATTACCTTACTTTTAACATCACCCCTCTTAAATATAAAAGGAGGGGTAGAAGCACCCCTAGAGGAGAGAAACTAGAAGTCAGGACAAGTCCAACAAACAACAACCACCATATCAATTGACATGAGTAATACAAGAACATATGACATATGACTATTATCCTACGGGAGACCTGAATATGTCTAAAAATCCTTGCATCTCCTGTGTTACCATCGATCTCTCT
>VSTD030002698.1:0-11559 GCA_008808055.3 Sporobolus alterniflorus
CGTCATGTGTTCTTGTATTGCTCATGGCAATTGATGTTGTGTTGTAGTTATTATGCTTCTACCCCTGGGGGTGCCTCTACCCCTCCTTTTATATCCAAGGGGGTTGAGGTTATAATGAAGGTAACTGAGTCGGTTATAACATGGTCCTAATTAGGACTCTATCTCTACTTGCCTATTTTACAGATATTTCTATAGATATAATTATCTAGGCCTTGGCGAGCACGCCATGGTCATCTGGAATCTTCTGGATGGTGAGCCGAGTTGTAGCGGACCCCTCCTTAGGCCTTCTAAGTCCATGCAGGATGGTACCCTAGGTACCAATCATCGTCAAACTCTTCAGGTCCCAGGGGTTGCTGGGCCGCATATACGTGCCCTAGAAGTTGTCGGTGAAGATCTCCCTACGATCCTCCCAGCCATCGATCACATTTGTCAATAAGTGGTCCAGCCAGGCCCTAGCCGTGTCGGCTACGTAGATGGGGAGGAACTAAATGATGAACAAGCCGTCATCTACCACACCCGCTTTGCTTGCAAGGCGGTAGTCCTCTAGACAAACGCTGGGGTATGTTTTGCCATCATACTTGATGATGTTTCTTGGCACCCAGATGCGCTTTGGGAAACAGGCTTCTTGTACGTTGTTTCAGAACACCTTAGGTCCCAGTCCCTCAAGACTGAGGCTGCATCACTCCCGGTTGTCTTGCCCGTTGTGTCGTGGGTTCCGTGCACGACATTGGGACTGCACATCCTCATCCCCAGCGGTTCTGGTAATGCACCTGCAGTTTTGTTCGCCTGCCCGGATGATTCCGCCGGCCATGAGCCGAGATGACTCAATCGGTCATGGCCCGGATGACTTAGCCAGTCATGGGCCGTTCCTACCGCGGGGGGTTCCGTGGCGGCCCTTTGCAAACCGGCTTCAGGGTGGCCCGGGCTCGAGATGGAGACCTCAGCCTGATGACATAGTTCACCTCGCCATTGTGTTACTTGACACTATTTCATCCAAGAAGTGTACCACCCGAATTGGCTAGCTAATTCAGTACTTGTACCAAAAAGAATAAAGAATGAACAATGTGTGTTGATTATACTAATCTCAATCGTACTTTCAAAAAAGATCATTTCAACTTGCCTTGACTTGATCAAGTCATGGGCTTCATAGTAGGATTGCTACTCGGGATACCATCAGATCGCTCTCAAGGTTGAAGATCAAATCAAGACATCTTTCATTACATCATTCATCACATTTTGTTATACAACAATGCCCTTCGGAGTCAAAAGCGCAGTTGCAATGTACTAGAGCGGTATATAAGAGTGACTCCACCATCAACTCAGGCACAACGTCGAAGCATACGTTGACGATATAGTCGTTAAGACTCAGGAGTCAGAAGGACTCATCTTTGACCTAGCAGAGACCTTCGACAACCTGAGAAAATTCAACATGAAATTGAACATTAAGAAGTGTACATTTGGTGTACCTTCATGAAAATTACTAGGATATATGGTTTCCCAATGTGGAATTGACCCTAACCCAGAGAAAGTATCGACAATTACAACAATGAAGCCACTAGAAAGCCTCCATGACGTGTAGAAGCTAACATGGTGCATGGCAGCCCTACAAAGATTCATCTTCAGACTCAGTGTTAGGGGACTCCCTTTCTTCAAGTTCCTCAAAAAGTAAGATAAGTTCTTCAAGCTCCTCAAAAAGTAAAACTCAACGTTAGGAGACCTTCAAAGAACTCAAATGGTACCTGACTTCCCATCCACCCTCGTGGCTCTCAAGGCCCATGAAGTTTTGCAACTTTACATATGTACTACAAGCATTGTGGTCAGTACAACAATTATAGTTGAACGAGGTGAGCTGGACAGCAACCGCAAGATACAACATCCCATGTACTTCATCATTGATGTATTGAATGACTCGAAGGCATGATATTTCCACATAATGAAGTTAGCCTACACTTTGCTGATCACATCTCATAAGTTATCGCATTATTTTCAGGCATATTAGATCAAAGTCGACACTTCATCCACACTCAGAGAGGTATTGAACAACAGGGAAGCAATCGGGAAGATCGCAATGTGGGCCATCGAGCTTTCCATGTACGACATCATTTTCATGCCCAGAATGGCAATAAAGGTTCAGGTCTTAAGCGACTTCGTCGCTGAGTAGATCGAGACTCTGTCACCACCACTGGAGCGAGAGTTGGAGTACTAGACCGTCAATTTTGATGTATCCCTGTAGCTTCAGAGTGTAGGTGCAGGCATACTTGTAACCTCTCCTAAGGGAGAAAATTTCAAATACGTTCTGCAAATGCATTTTCCAGCATCCAACAATGCAACCAAGTATGAAGCACTTCTTCATAGTCTCCAAATCACCACAACACTCGACATTCAATGACTGAAGGTTTTGGGAGACTTGCTGCTGGTAATCAACTAAGCTAATAAAGAATGGTCGTGCCTTGATGAGAAGATGATGTACTGTCAGGAGCTCCGCAAGCCAGAGAACAATTTCAACGGCCTCGAGTACCACCACATTTTGCATGGATGAAATGAGGTGGCCGATGAATCAAGCATCAGTAGGGCGCTATCCAAGGCTAGAAAGGTTGCCGAGTCTATTAAAGGTACTACCCCGCCAAATGACAAAGAGCCCGAGTCCTCAGACGTCATGACACTCCACTTGGACTGGCACACCCCATTTATGATTTACCTCAAAACAAGGGGCTTGCCTGAAGATAAGGCTGAACAGGAAAGACTAAGGTGATGGGTAGGGCACTCTACTTTGGTAGGTGAAGAGTTGTTTCAACAAAGCACTAATGGAGTATTAATGCAATGCATCCCCATAGTGGAAGGGTCATCTATCCTTCCTGATATCCACTTGGGAGTTTGCGGAAGCCACGTGGGTGTTGTAACACTTATGGGCAAAGCATATAGGCAAGGGTTTTACAGGCAAACTGTGACAGAACTGCCTTAGAAATATGGGGTTTGTTGTCTCAAGATCGATCGGGGGATTCTCGATGAAGCGAGAATGCACAAATACACACACCAAGCATACAAATACCATAAGTGAAGTGAAAGTTAAGTTATTACAACTTATGTTTATAGTTTACAAAATAGAGTAGCGGAAGGTGTTTCAAAAGATAGAATGTTTTTGCAGAAGTGTTCATCATGATGATACAAGGACATTCACCTCGCCCTAGAGGTGAAGACCTTCCTCAGCAACCTACACCTATGACGAGTCCCAGTATAGAGTCCAACCCTCAAAAGTCTGGACCTCCAACTGATAACCACCATCGGCATCATTGGAAGAGAGAGAGGGATCACCTGCACACAAGAGATCAACAAAGCAAAGCTTGAGCAACTACTCTCAACGAGATTGACTCGACATGACCAAGTGGCCGACTTCTAGACATGCAAAGGCTTCAAGTGGATAGCAGACTCACTTGCCTACAACGACTAACTCCAACTACTATTAGTCAAGTTTTAGTCATGTTTAAGGTGTTTAGCATCTTGAGTTTGCAACCTACACTAAGCATGCAATTGAGATCACTCAACATTTGTATTAAGCAACTCATAGACTATACAAAGTAGTCTACATCATCCTCATACAACAAGTGTAACCATTATGAAAGTTTCATTACTACGTTTGGACTCAGCGACTAAGCCATCACTCATATCCGAGAGTGTCACGGAGACTCAAATCAATATACACATTGCAAGGGAAAACCTGACAACAGGACATACACACCATCTCTAGGACCTTACATACAACAACAATTCACAAGGATAATCAAGGAGTCAGTCTGGGTCCCACCTCTCCCTAGTGCATTTCTTCCATGTGATACCTCTCCGGGCTATCTGAGGGTGGCTCGTACACTATCCCGATATACATAACTTCCGGAATGGTGAGGTATCATCCGACTTAGCAACCATCAGTACTACTAAGTTTATGCAACCCCATAAATCCCACATGTGTCAGTACTTAACCAATGCTCATTCCTCAGGGACCAACCTACCTGGTCCTTAATCGACTCAGATGGGGGCTACCACCTTCAGAGCTCCGAACATGAAAACACACCATTGTTCGCCCTTCCCATATGGTATTCTCCACTTTCCCCTATTTGCCCTCCCGGTCTCAGATTCAGGCAACTTTTTGTTCATTAAAAGAAAACCAAATCATAGAACCACCATTGTGATAAGGGGCCCTATCGTGAGCAGTTCTAGCCACTTGTCTTCTATCGTAAACCTGCTTACTAATCATAACAGTTCTATCATATTACTACTATAGTAGGAACAAGGGTAACGTGAAAGGAAACATAATGCAAATTGGGGTTTCATCAAACTCATATATGTAAGTGCACAAGACAAGTACATACATAAGGTAGTTATAAAGCAAAAAACCCTAAAGGGAAGAGGTATGCTCCAGTGCTTGCCTTGCTCAGAAAAGGGGTTTGCTTCCTCACTGCTTCACAACTGTGGTCGCCTAAGTGGCTCCTGCCTCAGCTCCTCCTGGTTGAAAGCGGCGTTGGGTCCTAAACGGAATGCAATGCAAGAGTTTCATGAACATACGACATAGACAAGCCAAGGTAGTTCCTCGACGTGGCTCACGGGTTTTATAGGTGATTAGAAGGTTAATTACTTTTGTCTGAAGAATTTCCTTCGTTACTCTCATGACTTAGGTATTTAATAGGTGAAGCAGGGTTGAAAAGTAAATTGCTCAAGATCCACCAATGACATGGTTTGAGTGGTTTACTTGGGGTAGGGGGGGGTCATTAGCAAGTCACCATGACAAGATTTGATACTTTAACCCTAAGCAATTTAATCACTAATGGTTAAACTACCCCAAGGAGAAAGAGCAAGTAATTAGCATAGATAATGATCATGCAATGGTATGAAACTATTTTTGCCAAGATGGTACTATAAAGGCATAATTTTGGGCAAAGTTTCACTAATTCTGGACTTCTAGATAATTAGTTATGAATTAATCTTGATTAATAATATTTGATAATTATTCATTAAGTCATAATTGAAATAAATAGTTTTTATATTTTTATTTCGGAGAAACTATTTGAATTCAATAATTATAAGTGGTTTTATATTTTTCCTAAATTTATTCAAATTCCTATGATTTTTTGAAGATTTTAGATTCATTTGAAATAAATTCGAAGAAAAATGACAAAAGCTATTGTGCTCAACGGGCTCAATCTGGTCCGAGGCCAAAATGGCATACAGGAGCTGACGGCCTACCGGGGCCTGTTAACCGGCCGACAAAGCTTCCTAGCATGGCCCATGGCCAGGCTGGCGCGCAAGGTGCATCGAGTGTGCGGGCACGGTAGCTCAGTGGCGTGGGCGGCGCTAGCTTGCCAGCGGACAAGGCGTTGTTGGAGCGGCCGCAACTTGGTTCCCTGCTCTCAGTAGTCCCATGGCTACATTACAATCTTGGGGGGGGGGGGGAGCACAGGAAGAAGGGTCTCGTACACCCCACGCATGCCGGTGATGTGACGGCAGTGCACATGGGCACGGTAGTGTCCCTAGCCGGTGGGCCTAGCTGAGCACTTGAAAGAGTGGGCTGGCGCCAGCAGCTGGCCCGGCCCAAAAACAAATTTGAGTTCAAAAATTCTTTCCTGGTTGGATTTTGTAAATTCACAAAAGAGCCCTTGCCGAACTCCAATATTTACTAAATTTTGTGGGGTTGCAGAACAAGTAAAAAGGAACAACTTTACTTTTGGGGTGAAATTAAAATTCCAAATGGATGTTGAATTACAATTTCAGGAAGCAAACAAGATTTGAATTTGGTTTGAATTTTTAGGGGCTTCAAACCTTTGGGGAAAAATCTGAATAATTCACCAAAATTCTATCTTGACATGATCTTCATGAATGTGAATTTATATGGCATCACTTGTATGCAAAAATTTGAAGATAGAAAACAAGTGGCATTTGGCCTTGATTTGAATAATTAAAGAGAATTTAAATGTTGAATTTGAACTTCGAACTAGAATGGTACTGTAGATACACTGTAGCTGCACTATATTTTCTACAGTGACACTAGGGGTGTCACACCAACGTCTGTATCTGATGTTGATTCCCTAGTTCATCGCTGTGAGGGATGCCAATATTTCGCACGCCATAAGCATGTCCCAGCCAGTTAGCTACAGACCACACCTATCACCAGGCCCTTTTCAACATGGGGACTGAACTTTGTTGGTCACTTCATAGCGGCTAAATGTGGATTCACACACATGTTTGTGGCGGTAGACAAGTTCATCAAGTGGATCGAAGCAAAGCCGGTCGCCTCCATAATGACTACCAAGACACTAGAGTTCACCTTAGAGATGATGTACCAGTTCGGCGTCCCAACAACATCATTATAGATAATGAGACTCAATTCACAGCAAGGGAGTTCAAAGACTTTTGTGATAACATGGAGATCATGGTCAATTATGCCTCCGTATGTGATCCTACAAGGGTTGAAGCCCAAAATTTTTGATAGACTAAAAGCTTATGCTGGGAAGTGCATGAAGGAGCTACCGTCAGTTCTGTGGGCTCTTCGTATGACCCTGAGTCAGGCTACAGGATAGACACCTTTCTCTCTAGTATACGGATCTGAAGCAATGCTACCTACTAAGGTGGAGCACAAATCCTTTCAAGTCCAGCAATATTCTAAAGAGTAGTTCAAGTACTTCTGAGTTGATGAGTTGACCAAGTTGGAAGAACTATGCGAGGCCACAATCATCCAGTTGACAAAGCAACAACAAGTGATGAGGAGTTATCACATACGCAACATTAGCCCCCGAAGCTTTAAAGTTGATGATTTTGTCTTGTGGAAAATTCAAACGTCAAAAGACTAGCACAAGCTTTCTCCAACTTGGGAAGGACCCTTCCAAGTCATGGAAGCGACTCAGACCAACTCGTACAAGTTGCAAAGAGAGGACGACTCTGAGATTCCAAATTCCTGGAACTTTGATCAGCTATGACTATTTTATATGTAGTTAATTTGATGTACATTTTTTTGCCTGTTGCATTGGCATATATGTTCAATCCATTAGCCATGGGGCTATGATATGTACTTATGCCATTTTTATAATGAAATAATCTTTCCATTATGTTTCATGTGATTACAATAAAACTATTATTCGTTTCGTGAAAGACTTCGCATGATCAAGCTAGTTGACTGCAGCATCATACATCGCAGTCACTTAGTTAGACACAAACCGAGTCCAGAATGCATGATCTGCTCAACATTAAAAAAAACTTAGCATCTCAAGGCTTTGACTATTCAAGAGTCAGGCTCATGGGCTGCGTGACCAACGAATTCAGAGCCTGATTTAATCTAAGTAAAATCTGAGCATCCTAAAGGATTCGGTAACCCCCATACCCCAAGTGGGCCAAGGCTTTGAATGTCCAGTCAGGCGAGCTTAGGCTCTACACCACACGGTGATGACACTAAGACTTGGCCACTCTCAGGAAAACCCCGAGCTCAACAAATAGAGCAAGGTCAAGTGCCGGATGGGCAAAGGTTTCAAATGCTCTATGAACTAGGTGCATGACACTCACAATCCTGAGCACTAGGTTGGGAACCACCCGGTTGCAAAAACCAGAATGCCCTGAGTGGTCTGGTACCCTATAACTTGTATGGTGATAGTCTTGAATATCCAAGTTGAGCTATAGGCAATATGACTACAGTGACACTAAGACCTGTGTAGCCTACAAGAGAAATCCTTTCTCAACACAATGAGTTGGGTCAAGAATTGAAATGACAAGCACTCGGATTTGTCAGCAAGTCGGGTCTACGGACTCATGTGACATTGAGAGAATAGTCATATAGATGAAAGCCTGATGCACCATGAGTGAACACGGGAAAAAGATTTATAAAACAATAGTTTATGGATATAGGCAATTGTCTACCATAATGTCATGTACAAAGGATACTAAGCTATGCCTACGACATATTGATGGGGATTATTTCGATAATCTCAGTCACTGTCTCCAGGAAGCCTTGGACCAAGTTAGTCACCTCATCTTTCGTGCATGTGGTAGTGAACCCCATGCCGACAGTGCCTAAGTCCAGCATCGGGTACAAGGACTTTAAGATCCTGATAGTTAGGCTTGATGCCTTCCTCATGTTGGAGATGATGATCTCCCGGGACCGAGTTGACAACATGTCCAACAACTCGGGGGCTCGCGGTGCGGTGTCTGAGTCTTGCGGGTAGAAGTAGACAACCACATTTTTTGCCACGGCCTTCAAGGAATGCAACTCGACCTCTACATCTATGAATGATGTCAAAAACAAAAAGAGTTAGCATGATTCAAATGAGCTCGGGTTGCAGGAGAAGAGTCATTGTACCTTCAAACTTCTTGGTTAGTTTGGTGGCCTATCATTGGAAGGCATCTTTGGCGGCAGTGGTTCACTCCAGGCCGAGAGATCTAGCACGAAGCTCGGTGGACGTATCAATGATGGTGCTTTTCAGGACCCCTATTTGAGTTTCTAAGGGGTTCACTTGAGCCAGTAGCTGATCCACCATTTACTTCAGCTCTCGTGCTGCCCTTGTGCATACTTCAGCATCCTTCCTAGCAAACTACTCATTAGCTAGCTCCCTTTGGAGAGCGGCTATGGTGCTCGCCACCAACTGCTGGTCATTTGATTTTTCCTTAAGAGTGTTCAGTTGCTGGACGATACATGTAGATGGAAGAGTCGGCTCAGAGTCTGCTTGGGTATGAATATAAATTGAAGGGTTGATAGAAAGGCCTACCAGACTTTTCCTGCCGCTCGGCATCTAGCTAGCCGGTGAGCTCATTAATGCAGGCAAGAACCACTTGGTTCGTCTCGCACTCCCAGCCAAGTTCATCCTTGAGATCCTGAGCCTCGTGGATCTACGTCAAGGAAGCTTTCAAGATCCTATCTTTTCCTTGTGAGTGCTCAATGATTTTCTGCAAAAGAGAGCCCATTAGATGAAAGAAGAAATAAGCAAATGCAAATCCAAGAACTGACGTTGATCCGTGTGAGTGCTGAGTCCATGTCGGCTTGGAGGGCCTCAATATCAGCCTGTTCCACCTCAGTGTTCACCGCGGCCGTCACGAACGTGCCCAGGTGGCACCCGACCTTAATAAAATCCAGGTCTTGATACTTGGGGCTGCGCGGCTTGGGTGGAGGACATGGAATCTCTTCAGTTTGCGATTGTGTCATGTCCTCCTCTGTCTGTTGGTTGATGGCTACAGCCAAGTCCTCGACTCGAGGGCTAGGAGGTGGAGACTCAGAGCCTAGCTGGTCAATGCCAGCCGCTCCCCGCAGGGACTTCAGAGCTTGGGGGCTCAACAGCTGTCGGGATGTCTTCACCTTTTCCTAAGTCCTGGACAGGGTCGTTAGTTTCGGTGTCTTTGGCCAATCTACGATGGATGACATAAGTAATGGCTGACTTAATAAGAAAGGAAATGCGAGTGAATTACCTTGAAGCCCACCGCAAAAGAGAGCCCACCACGGGAGGAGTCTGAGTCGGCTACGGATTTTGGGCCGATTCCTAAATCCGGATGCCCATGGACCGTTTTCTTACTTACTTCTTGACTTTCATCGGGGGAGCTTGAATGATGGAGGCCTTCAGCTTTCCAAGTTTTCTTGTTGAGGGTCCGACTCTAGAGCTTGAAACTGCAGCTCCAGATGAGTCGGTGTCGGGCACCCGAGCAGAAATTGACACCACTGGAATCGGAGACTCTGGCGCCTCTTCGAAGTCAGAAACGTGAGAAATGAAGCTGTTGAAGGTCTGTGGAGAGTCGAAAAATGGTTAGATTCAGAATCTTGATAAAAATAGTCGATCAAATCAGCTTACTGGTCCTGAATGCTCTAGATGTGGTATGAACGCACCTGGTTGGGAGCTGGCCAACCATTTGTACTGTGGAGCATTTCCTTTAGTAGACGCTCCAGCTTGACAGTTATAGTATGGTGGTTGACTTCGCAAGTGGGGTCTTCGATCCTGCTATACTCCTAGTCAGGGTGGACTTGCTTCTTCAGAGGAATGACTCGGCGGGCTAGCTAGTTGGCGACCACACCGATTCCGGTTAGTCCGAGTTGTTTAAGCTTGCTGACCTTTTCGACAAAGGCAAGCACGGCTGACATCTCGGTGGCAGTCGGCTCCTCGGTCCACGACCTCTCGAATGCGGGAAGCTGGCCAATGTAGGGCAGCAGACTATGTTCGTGCTTCACACAGTAGAACCACTTAGTATGATATCCTTGCGTGGGGAGGGGACGGGCAAGGAAGTCTTGATTTGCACGGTCTTGTATGTCGACTCCGGCGACTATTAGGTGGTTGGCGTGTGTGTGGCAGGACGACTAGACAAATGGAGTATGAATGATCGGAGATGATGATGGTCATGCTGAAGTTGTCAATGATCATGATTATGCTGTACTATATTAACTGATGTACCAACATTGTAGCACCTCACCATATGTATCCTAGCTGTAGCACCATACTGTCTAAATCATGTGTGTGCTCTTGTGCCTGTTCATACACTTCATTATCATCACCATCACCATCGCCTGCACCTCACTCCCTCTCTAGCACCGTGAAACCTAAATCCCCGGTACCACAAACTTTTGGTTGTGCCCTACTTGGTACCCCATGTGAATGTTTCTTTATCAAATCTTCACTCATCACCATATCTGCTTCTCAATGATCTTGGGCCACCTCCACTATGGGCCACGACAAGTAATAAAATGGAAAAGACTAGCGTGTGGCTTGGTAACTGTTCCCCGACGACACGATCTCATCTTCTTCCTCTACAGTATGTTTTATTTCTAGGTCGATGCAAAATGCTGGGCAGGTGGCAGCTCAAGAGTAAGGAGCATTAAACATCATACCGAGAGATTCGTCACTGGCTGCAGGCCATGGATGCATGCACTTTGTTTCTTCAACCTCAGAAACAATCAAACAACTCCTCTCGTTAGGATATCCATGGAGGAAGGGCTGCTCCCTGTGGGCCCCAAAAATTGTGGTCCCTGTGTCATTGTCCACCTCACCCTTGCCACTGGACCGGTCTGTCTTGCATGGCTATTGTGGACAGGAGAGAGAGAGAGACAACGCGTGTGATGAAATGAATTGGACGTGGGATAACCACATCAACATTCACAATCAAAGAATATTGTTGCTAATTTTATAGAAAAATTAAGCATAAATTTGAAAAGTCACTGCTGGTTTGAGGTGTTCCCAGGTAACTTATTTTCTGGAGGTAGCAATTAACTAGTTGGGCGAGAAATTGAAAATAAATGCAACACCAATAGTTGGGGAAATTTCGAAGCGTCTTGTGGTAGTTGTCTCTTTAGACTGCATCCTCATCTTCTGTGTCCTCCTCCTTTATTACTCCTGGTAATTTTTGTGACTTTCTTCTTTCAATATGTGATGCTCTTTGAGGAAGTTGCTTCTTCACCTGCGGCCTTTATTCTAAGGAAACTGTCATCTTCTCGCACAGATTTTGAGCTAATTGAGGTGTCACCATCTTCAGCTAATATACAGAAAACATTCATTAGTAGGCCATGTGGAAAAGATACAAATGACGCGTTACATAAATTTCTCTTGAGATCGG
>VSTD030002699.1:0-11558 GCA_008808055.3 Sporobolus alterniflorus
GTAGAATTAATGTTCTCAGAATCAACTCAATAAATCATCTTAGTACTCAGTCATAATTATTGTCATGCTCATCAAAACATAGTTACATGACAATTGTAACCACTTCTAAATTATCATCAAAAGGATAATTATCACACTTATTGTATCATGATGACGATGAAAGTCATTTCTGAAAGAATATGATGATAACAACAGTTATCATACATAACAAATGCGATGATGAATCTCAATCTCAACAAAATCCAATGTCAATGCTAATTACCAAACTTACTCAACTACTTTTCTAATTGAATCTTCACATCAGATCCAATTTTGATCAGAAATAACGACAAACTTTTCTTAAAGACAGACTCACTATTGAGCTTGGTAACTTGTCAAACTTAATTTTGACTAAACTAATCACAGCGAAAGTATAAAATTTCTGAAATAATAAAAAATAGTAACAATTTACTGCTCTTATTATCAACATTTAAACTCTTAATAATCAACTTTTTTTATTAAATTTTCATGTTGGATCCAATTTATTTAGAAAATTGAAGTTATAAATCTTAAAACATGGCAAAGAAAATGCCACTGAATTCTAGGCCCCAAATTGTCCAAAAATTTATCATTGTTATTACTGATAAATAAATCACTTTTCATTGAATTTTCTCGTTGGTTCCAATTCAATCAAAAGATACATAATCATTCATAACGGAAACATGAATAAAATTTATAATCTACACAGTGATAAAATCATCACTATTAATAGAAAATTAATCCTCCAAATAAATCATCTCATTGGTTTAAATTTAATCAGGGAATTAACAAACTAGTTACTTTCAATAATCAATACTTAAAAACTGACAAAAACAGAAAAGAAATCAATTTTTCTTTACTGTTCATTGCACATAACAGACCAGAAAATATTACATGCCCACAACCCACTCACACCCTGCGTGCCCGTGCACAAGGCCCTAATCATGGCTTGGGCCGAGATACTTTTCCTCTCACAAGGCTGTGCTCACTTAATTAGAAACGAAAAAATGAGAAAATACTATTCACCACTTCCACGGTCCAAAAATGAAATCGGCCCACAGCCTCTTCTCGCGTAGTGGCGCTCCCCGCGCACCAGGCCTCGTCGTGGGCCTGGGCAAGGAAAAATGCGCCTTTCTGGGCCGCGCTACGATCCAGTTGATCCTAACCGTTCAATCTGACCGGATGGTAGCACGACAATCCTGGGCAAACAAAATCTCCACCGGCTCCCTCCACCGAACCCTAGCGCATTTTCTTTCTTCTCCCTTTTACTTCATAGCGCCGCAACGAAAGCTTCAAAGAAAATAGGTGGGCAGTGAGTGAGGGACGGTGACCGGATGGTGACCCTGTGGGCCCCCTCGTTGGCGCGCACGCCCACCGATGAGTGGATGAGACGCCGCCGAGTGGCACCTCGGTGGTGCTCCACTGCGGCCAGCGACTAAGATGTCCGTTCTTCTACCCGTGTGGCAACACCGGCCGCATCTTCGCGGCCATGATGAACCATGGCAGCAGCAATGACTTGATGAGAGCCCGATCGCACAACATCGATATATGCGCGATCGGCTACCATGGTGGGTCCTGAGCTCAAACTGATGATGACTCTGCTCCTTCACAACCCGAAGATGGTGAACTGTGACTCGACTTCTACCTCGACCGATGAAGGCCCGAGCACGTCTTTTTCCCACGTGGCGCACAGATCGGCGACCGATGGTGATGAACAAGGTGAAAACAGGTAAGTGTTCATACCCTACCTCTTTCTCTTCGGTTTGCTATTCGAATCACCCCCTTCTACAATCTTCCCAACTAGATCTACACACTACACCGGCTCTGATACCGATGTTGATGTAAATCGATCACTAGGTGCATGATCTAGGGGAACCATTCATGAACATGAATTTGTTGTCAGACCTAGAGCCTTAGCTCATCATGAAGGGAAGGTGAGTCTCATACCGTGGGGCTCACCGACGTGTTCGAACCGGAGTTAGCGCCGGCATAGACGATCTCCTGGTCGGCGGTGGTCCCACAGTGGTGCATCCCACCGCTGCCGCGCCTTTAGGGGATCGGGCCCTCTATTTATGTATTCTCTCACACAGGCAGCGGACTTTGGTTCTGTCAAATTGGTTTTATGATACTTTCATCGGCACTGCTACAAGAGTAGTCCGCTATGGTTTTTTGTTAGAGAGGGCTTAAGTCTCTAGGATGCTAACTCTGGATGAGCGTGGTTGACACCAAGATTTATGTGGTTCGGGCCACCGGAGTTGTATTGTCCAAGTGTTGTCTTTTTCTCTCAGTGGCCTTGAGCATTCTAACATCTGCTGCAGCCTTTTATAGCACAAGGCTACAACGGTTACATTATGTCCCAGGGCCCGACAGGTGGCCCCTAGGTGGTTGGACCCTATACTGTAGGGCACCCTAGGTAGGAATAGTCAATGATGATGTTGATGATCGGATGAATGCCATGTCACATCGTGCCCATGCACGATATAGTGTGGGTTGATGGGTCGCCCGACACTATAGCGGCTTCGCTGCACCGTGGTGTCAGGTCACCTCACACTGTTGCTTGCCCGTTGCGTGTGACCAACAGGTCTGTGTCGTACTGTCGTCGTCCTGCTGCGTCAATGTCTTGTATGTATTTAATGTCAGCCATACGGTGCGTATGGCCTGTCACGTACGCATTTAATGCGCTGCCTGCACCCCGTGCTTGGTGAGGCCATGATGTCATACGTCTTGGGAACGCACGGGCACGCCCCGGGGGCCGAGGCCCACAGGGCACGTGGCGGCTCTAGAGCCCTCCCGCACTAGGAGACAGGTTTGGAGCCACAGGACACGTGGCGATACCGGAGCCCTGCCGGGTGGTGGTCCTGGTGCCTCGGTCACATGGTGATGTCAGAGCCTTCCTGCGCGAGGGATGGATCTGGAGCCGTGAAACACGTAGTAACTCCGGAGCCCTCTCCTGGCGGGTGGTGTGCTTGATGCCTCGGGACACGTTGTGACACCAGAGCCCTCTCCTGACAGGTGGTGTGCTTTGTGCCACGAAGCACATGGTGGATCAGAGTTCTATGGCACCGGGAGCGGGTCTAGAGCCGTGGGGATACATGACGGCACCGGAGTCCTCTCACGTGCAGAGTATGACGCCGCGGGACTGATCTTTTAAGTCTTGCACACAAAGGTACCCGATCTGCATGATATCAACAGGTTCACGTGCCCCTTTATAGGCACTACGGCGGGTACACTGTCCTCTAATTACCGTACAACCTAAGCTAAGCGCACTGGTCTAGGGAGTACTTATAATTGAACGCTTCATTTTGCCTTGACGGTCCTCTGTCGTAATCGCGCATGATGACCATATGTATGCAAGTGGATGATAAACGCGTCGATTACTGCGAGCCCAATCCGGTAATACAGTTGCTACTTTGGATGAATTCCTCGCTCACCATGTGTGTGTACACCGAGATGCGATAGCTACTGGCCTGGTATACAAAGCCTGAAAACTTCGTAGGGCATGGAAAAGACTGCGATCGCTGAATGGCTCATCTTATGCGTTGCTTCTTCGATTCTGCGCTGTTAATCTGGATGCTAGCTCCTATTCTCCACAAGCTGTTCCTTTTAATGTTTTTTTTTGAAAGAGTAGGGTATTTGCACGACCGAGACCAAGAGCAAGCAGGCATTATCAGGCATGGCCACGACAGCGGGCACCACCACCTTCTGCATATGTTCTGTGGGCACGCGTATGGCAGGGATGGAACCGGATCCGGCACAGCACGGCCTGTAACGACTGCTACAGTGATCTTTTATAGGGGAGCTGCAGGGGCCATGCGTATACTGTAGCAGAACATTGCTATCGGCACGGGGTAAAGAAATATCGGTACTGTTTATTGGTACTGTAGCTATTACTCTAGACCTCAATTATCAATCGGATAGATGAGGGTGAGAGAATATCACGGTACTGTGGCTCCGGTGCAGCACAGCACCGGATCCAATTTCCGGCAGGGATAGATGCAGTTTGAACACTGTTCCCGCATGTCCTCGGCGCAGTGTTCGGTCTCCGCTCAGAGACCGCCCGAGCCGTCATTTCTCTCCTTGACTTCCCTTGCTCAGCCACACACATAGGTAGATTGAGATTTGAGAGCCACACTGGTTCATGTTTCAGGAGTCATTAAATAAGGACGCCGGGATCACACAGTCAGCTTAATCAAAACCGTATCGGATTTGTGACGAGACCATCAATCCGAGAAGAGCTGCGACGCCGTGGCAGGACGAGGAGGGTCACATGGCGTTCGGGCAACTGCTTGCTGGGACGGGAGGGCACCAGGCGCTGTGCCCGTGCCCAGGGGTGCCGCGACGGCACCGCTCCGCGCACGCGCATCCGGTTTGCTTCCCGTCCCGTCCGGGGCGCGCACGTCGCAGCAGATGCGGATACGTTGGGCGTTGGCCGTGACTTGTGCCCTCGGTGAGCGCTCGTACCTCGTCGTCTCTTCGCGCGCGAGCGCGGACTGCTTTTGTCGGTTCCATGGCTCACATGACAGCCACAGGATGACCTGCCCATTGGCACTCACACAGCTCACACCTGCCTGGTCGTGTTAGCGGTCACGGGGATTCACTGTGACTGTTTGTCTCGTGTGTTGTGGGGCCACATGACAGCCACACGATTCCGCGAGCGCTCACACAGCTTTTGCCGCCGCTGATTCGTGCTCCAGAAGTACACGCCTGCTCCTGTTCTCGACGCCAAGACCTCCCGTTGCGTATCCAGACGCTCCTTTGACTGTCCTGAACGATACGAGTACACGACGAACAAGTTGTTTGTCCAACAGCGTTTCTAGAACTAGTGTTTTCAATTACGATTATGCATGGGCCCAATATAAAGGAACGGAGCAGAACACTTTAACTGGGAACAAGGGACTATACTGTAAACACCTTCATTTTTTTTGAGTTCAAGGGCAGGGAGGCCCCGGCCCCACTTGCATTACAAAAGACCACATGTCAACGTTTACATGCCCAATCATACCACCAGGCAAACCTGCCTCAACGACATAAAACAGACTGCGACAGCCATATGACTGATGCATGAACACCTTCATTTTAGTTTTAGTTTTTTGCTGCCTATCGATCATCTGACTCCACGGCCTCGCTTCTATGTGAAGGCAGGACCGAGCCGAGCAGGATAAGAACGCACTGATCGGCAGCCACGTATCAGTATAACTCCTCCCAACGCCCATCTATATATAGCTCCGGCTCATTTCAGGACGACGCACCGAGTGACACACAGAGCAGAGACACCGCATTGTGGAGCCTGGCCTGTGCCGAGCCGTTTAGAGCCAGCTCAGTGTCCTTGTTCGCTGTGGACCGGGAAGTACCCCCTTTCCATCTCTTCCACCTTGCGGTTTCAGGAGGGATCCAGCTGAGTGAAAGGAAGGAGCAAGAGAACTCAAGGGATGGAGCATATAGCGAGGTTCTTCTTTGGAGTTTCCGGTGAGTGCCATGGCGCTAGCTGCGAATTCCCCCATGAGAGCTTCAGTGGATTCGTTCTAATTTCTCTTGGCTGTGTATGGTTTTCAGGGAACGTCACCGCGCTCTTCCTCTTTCTGTCGCCAGTGTAAGTGCTCGACTTACCACCCTCCTCTGTTTCTGAGCTGCCGTGGGCTGTGGCAGTGCACAAATTGTGAATTCATGAAGGAGGAAACAAGAAAAGGGGGTGCCTGTGGCTCTGTTCTCGGAGACCGCCAGATCTCTTTGATATTCCTCTCCATGCTTTGTCTGAGCGCAAGCGCAACAACGCTGCACTAATTAGTTCTGACCGGTGGGAAATTTGTGGCAGGGTCACCTTCTGGAGGATCATCCGGAAGCGATCGACGGAGGACTTCTCCGGCGTGCCCTACAACATGACGCTGCTCAACTGCCTCCTCTCAGCTTGGTACTGTAGTGGCTAACTACTCACAACCTCTGCATGAGCCGTTCGTTTCATTTCTGTTTACTTTCGAGCGGAGTCTAGAGTCGCTCAACCCATAAAAATTAGCAGGCCTAGAAACTATCTAACCAGATTCATCGTACAGTATACAGCCGTTCTTATGGCATGTACTCCCTCCGTCTCTCAAATTAAAGGTCATATGACATTCAAAATTTATCCCATAATAAAACGAGAATTCCAGGTACGGGCTGCCTTTCATTTCCCCGAACAACATCCTGGTGTCGACGATCAACGGGACGGGCTCAGTGATCGAGGCCATCTACGTGGTGATCTTCCTCATCTTCGCGGAGCGGAAGGCGCGGCTGCGGATGCTGGGCCTCCTGGGCATCGTCACCTCCATCTTCGCCGTGGTGGTGCTGGTCTCGCTGCTGGCCCTGCACGGCACCGCCCGCAAGGTCTTCTGTGGCATGGCCGCCACCATCTTCTCCATCTGCATGTACGCCTCGCCGCTGTCCATCATGGTAAGCACTCGGCTCGTGAATGACGTACTTACGGCGCCCTCATGAGAGCAACAAACTAAGCATGATGTGTTTGTTGCGTGTCTGCAGCGGTTGGTGATCAAGACGAAGAGCGTGGAGTTCATGCCGTTCCTGCTCTCGCTGTTCGTGTTCCTGTGCGGCACCTCCTGGTTCATCTACGGCCTGCTCGGATTCGACCCCTTCATCGTGGTAATGAATTCACGCACATCACTAAGTTGGAAACCTTTCTTGTTTTTGTTTTATAATTGGTGTTCGATGGGTACTTGGAAACCACTGCACCGCTGTTGCCATTCAACGTCTCGATCTGGCGTCGGGTGCGCTTTCGATGTCCCGCCCAACTAGGCGCACGTGCCTTCCGTTGCAGTGTGGTCACCCCACCCACACAGGACAGGACACGCACAGCGCGCGCAGGTCGCAGCAACGCGACACGATCCCCGCTGCTGCCGACGGGGCCGCATCCTGTGCGTGCAGGCAGAGGATTAGACCAAGCAAACGCCGCGCTCCCTTGTGGCCATTGCAATCCACACCAGGGTTAACAAATGCGAGGCCGATTTTTTCGAAATTCATCAAAATTCGACGGATTCCCATGGTGAGTGAATTTCGTCTTGGGGATTGGTAAACCGAATTTCCTAAATATTCAGTGAATTTCGTCTGAAATGCGGCATTTCAGATTTTTGATTTTTCCTTTCCTCCCGCGCATGCAACATGTTTCAGCTGAATTTTTCTAAATTTTACTGATTTTTTCTGAATTTTAAAGAATGCGGCGGGATCACCAAGTTGCGATTTTTCCAAGCCCGACCATTTTTTGAACACTGATCCACACACTGCCTGACAACGGCGAGGAAATATCTTTAGCCGCCCGCGTCTAGAACACAATCTCACTTTAATTTCTGCGCATAACTTGATGCATGTTACGCGTCCGTGCAGATCCCGAACGGATGCGGGAGCTTGCTGGGCTTCGCGCAGCTGATCCTGTACGCTATCTACCGGAACCACAAGGGCAAGGGAGCAGACGCCGCCGCCGAGGTGGAGGACGCGAAGAAGGCGGCCGCCGCCGAGGTGGAGCTGGCCGACGCCAAGACCAAGGAGGCGAGCCAGGTGTAGGCTGTGCACTCTGATGGCTGATGGGTGGATGGAAATGGTTTGCAGCGGCCTAAAGGAGGCTGCCTAATTAATTGTTAATGGATCAGTAGTTCTTGATTGCGCCGATTGGTCTTGCTTACTTTTCCTTGTCCTTGTTTTGTCAATCTGATCATGGTGTCTTCCCGGTAGTCCGTCCTGAAATGTAGGTTCCGGGAGAGACAAGGCACAGTGTTTACAAGTTGTCTATTGCAAGTGTGAAGTTTTTCACCGGCTTTCTAACTCTCTTGTTGATCTGTTTGATTTCCTTTAAGAAAATTGAGATGCCAATTCCGTGCCATCCTTGTCACGTACGGAGTATGCTGCTAAAATATTTATGCGACCATGCACCATGAGTACACAGTTTAATCAAACAAGAAAATAAAAGTAGCGTACCAAATGGTTTTGGAGGGAAGAAAAGTTAAAAAGGGAAAAAAAACTGACACCGTCATTGGGCCCGAACGCAAAGCATAGAGAACAATCGGCTCAACAAACCAGAGACATGCAAGCCCACTCGCAGAACCGTTCCCACGTGAGGCCCAACTGCAAAGGCGGCAAACAACAGGTCTCAGGCGTGGAAACTCCGAAACCCGTTAGCCTGCTAGTCTTCCTTCCGGAGGAAGGAGGCTGCTGCCTATAAACAAAGCAGGGGGCACGGCCTAGCGGAGGATCCAACTGTAATTTTAAAACGTTTTGGGGAGGATGCCGATAGAGATGCCGAGTGGGCTCCCCTTCGCCGTCGATACTTGGGGCCACTCCTCCCGCCGCCGCCGCCACCGGTTCCTCACCCACGCGCACCGCGACCACCTCGTCGGCGCCGGGGTCGGTGCCGATGGAGACGGCACCCTCTACGCCACCCGCCTCACCCTGTCCCTCGCCCTTCGCCATTTTCCCCAGGTAACCCCTTCCTTTCTAACTTTTCCCCTGGCCCAGGTAATTTTTTTTCATGTGGGGGTGGTTCTGCTGAAAACTGACAGCGATTTTTTTCGAAAGTTCAAAACTGACAGCGATTTGCCGTGGCGATGATGCAGTTGGAGAGGTGGGAGTTCGTGGAGATGGAGGTGGGGAAGACCGTGGTGGTGGATGATCCCGCCGGCGCCTTCTCCGTCACGGCGTACGACGCCAATCACTGCCCTGGTAATTTGTTCGTTTTGAATTGTTCCACTTCTGCCCATGTTCATGTCATTGCAGTATGATTCATTCCGGTAGCCATGTAACACTTACGAACTTACTTGGTAATCAAGCAGAAATTGATAGCTTAAAATAGACTGAGCTGATATTAAATTTACATGAAAATTAGTAAAAAAAACATGTAGTACCGTGCTATAGTGTTCTCGCTTTGTGCAAGGATCATATGTCCATAATTATGTTTGACTGACCTGGCCATGCTCCTTAATCCTTAATTTCTCTGAGTAGTGCGGGAGGCTTATACATGGCATGCTTGTTGATTTCAGGGGCAGTCATGTTCTTGTTTAAGGGTGAATTTGGTAGCATACTGCACACAGGGGACTGTCGGCTTACACCGGATTGTGTACAGAATCTGCCACTGAAGTACATAGCGAAGAAAAGAAAAGAAAATGTTTGCCGACTTGACTTCGTGTTCCTAGATTGCACCTTTTCCAAATGTTTCCTCAAGCTACCAAGCAAGGAGTCAGCTATCCAGCAGGTTTTCCTCTCTACACTGATATTTGGACATGTGCTTATAGGGGTCTGTTTATGACAACAGAGATAATCATGATTGAGAAATGTTTCAGTGATTGCAGGTTATAGCTTGCATATGGAAGCATCCGCATGCACCATTTGTTTATCTTGCTTGTGATCTTCTTGGGCATGAAGATATCCTAATTGAGGTGTCAAGGACATTTGGATCGAAGATTTATGTTGATAAAAAACTGGATTGTTTTAAAGCGCTATCGCTCACAGCCCCGGAACTCATCACTGATGATCCATCTTCTCGCTTTCAGGTTTGTTATCCATGAAATGCATTCAGCCATCTTCCTTACACAACAAATTTGCATTACATTCATTTTTTTAAGCCTGTAAGGGATGTAATTGTCTCACGATATTCAGTCATTATAACTTTGTAGTAATGCTTAATTCCATTTTAAAGAAATACTAGTTATCATCAGAATATTAAACATGATGCCAGTATCATAACATAATTTTTTATTACAAATAAACACAAAACTAGCCCGTACCTGATATTAACTTATGCATTCATAAGTTCTTGGAATGATTCATGTGAGATGCAAAACTTTTGGCTCTGCAGATGGTTGGATTCCACCAACTATATCAGAATGCAAGTAAGAAGCTTGATGAGGCAAGGGCAAGCCTCCAGTCGGAACCCTTGTTTATTCGTCCGTCAACACAGTGGTATGCAAGCTATCCTCGAAACCAGAAGCCCTGCCTAACAGAAGCTGAGCAGGATGAATTCGGGGTATGGCATATTTGTTTCTCCATTCACTCCTCTCGGGATGAGTTGGAGCAGGCACTGCAACTTCTCCAGCCTCAGTGGGTCATTTCAACAACACCCCCATGCTTTGCCATTGAGCTGAGCTATGTTAGGAAACATTGTTTCAAAACCCGGTTAACAGCTGATGATCCATTGTGGAAAATATTCAGAGATCCTCTAGGAAAGTCGGTGTCCTCCCCTTCTTCAGTGCTGGCTCCTGAAACACACACAGATGCAGATCACTCAAATTTTGTTGACGATGATGAGCATTCATCCCCTGCAAGCAATGAATGTACATATTTGGATTCCCTTGAATTGAATTTTGTATCCTGTCCGCCTGAAGAACCAGATATTACACTGTTTGGAAGAGCAAGGTTTGCGTCTCAAGCAATCAACATAATGGAAGAAGAATTATGCAACCAGTTCTTGTCTTTTGAAGAAACCACAGTGTGTGCACCTGCAGATTTACCTCTTGGTAGTAGTGAAGAAGTTGAAACATATTCTGCAATGGATGTAGCCACAAAGCAAGTGCCATCCTGCCTACAGGAGCATGTGGAAACTGGAGAAGAGGTCTATTTATGTCAGTGTGAACCATTCCCAGTGCTATCAGAAATAATTCAAGTTCAGTCTTTGCCTACTGTTGAAAGCGATATGTCACGAGTGGCTGATCAGCATGAAAAGTCTGAAGCTGCAAGTGAGTCAAAACCATTAAGTTCTGCTGAAGACTCGAACCTTTCTGTGATTCAAAGTGCCGAGAGAACTGATTGTCAAAAGGAACCCTTGTGCATTTTTGGATCATCAAAATGTTTGAATGCAAGTTTGAAGAGGCTTTACAGATCAAGGAACATCCCTGTCCCTCGGCCTCTCCCTTCGCTTGTAAGACTTTTGGAATCCTCTAAACGGGTCAAAAGACAACAAAGCACTAATTCTACTTGGTTGAATTCCTTTCCATAGTGACATGATCAGTCTATTACCTGTTTGTGGCACATTAAAAGGGCAGCCTGGTGCATTTATCTCCTGCTTGCGCAGGTTCCGGAGAAAGGTCTGATCACTTTAGGTCTTACGTACACAGTCCCCTGCATTCCTACAAGAGATTGTTTCCATGACCTGAACCCATGACTTCATGAGGTCACAAAGCGACTTTTACCTGTTTGTGGTACATTGTAATGATCAAAATGCCCGGTGTATACAAGTACATAGCTGAATTATTTTTGCAGAGAGCACATGTACCAGATTTTCATAAACTTGTACAGAGATTGGTACAATTTTCAAATTGCTGTATAGAAAGTTGATGTAATTATATGTGATCCTATTGGATAACTTCTTGTGACTTCTACCATCCTGGTAAGACTTTAATGGTGTCGAAATGTGTTGTTGCTCAGAAATCATTATATTCTGGCAAGTATTTTGCTATAAGTTTCACAATTGATTGATACAGGTCAGTCCAAATATTTATAGTTAGCCAATGTATGCAACGCCTACCCCAACTTGCTGAATGCTTGGGACTAAAAGGCTCGGTTGGTTGTTG
>VSTD030002700.1:0-11558 GCA_008808055.3 Sporobolus alterniflorus
CCTTAAGCTATGAATCCGAACTATTCCTGAAATTTAAGACCGGAAGTTCTAATCCAAATATTGGACTATAGCATAAGAGGCTCCCCTTTCATATCACCTAGTTTTTATGGTTGGATTGGCTAGGGAGGAGCCATCTAGCATAGTAATAGAGCTGAGGTCTTGAGTTTAATTCTACCGGCCACACATTTTTTCCGTTGCATGTAATAATTCCTACCTAATTTGCTATTCGTCGAGTATGCATATGGCCCGAGCACGTGGTCGTGACTCACACACAAGAGGGAGAATGTTAGACCATAGTATAAGAGGTCCTCCATCCCTTCTATATCACATGGGTTTTATGCTTAAATTGGCTAGAGGGAGCCGTCTAGCATGTGTTAAAGCATTATTGTATTGGGGCTCTTGGGCTGCGTGTGTATAGGGCAGTTGGGCCTTGTGTGGGGAGTGACCCATCCCCTATTAGGCTATATAATTGTAATTCTGCTCTCGAAATCAATTGAACAACCATTCAGCCTTCCTAATATGGTATCAGACACATTCCTGAAACCCTAGCCACAAACCCTAGCTGCCACTGGTCATGGACCAGGCGCCGCCGTCGGCGTGAACCCTCCCGCTGATGCCCTTCCTTCCCTCCGCATCGAGCCGCCGCCGTCCCCACATCGAGTCGTGTCGAGCCGACGCTGTCTGTCGGCCCAGTGTTGGTCTCTGTCACCGGCCTCAATCCGCTTCGACTCCGGCTCTGCTCCGTCGATGTCGATTCCATCCCACCGGATCTGCTCGCCTTCGCGCCGTGCGGACAACGTCGACCCCGAATCCCACCGGATCCACTCGACTTCATGTCGGCTTTGCTTGTCTTCTCATCGGCTCTACTGGCCTCCGCTCGTGCTCGACTACCTTGCCCGGTGCGACTCCAGGTGGCCCACTGTGACACCACTACGGCTCCAGGCATCTAGTGGCCCATCTACTCATCTTTGTGCCGACCCATCTGCCAGAGGCTGGCCCAGCTGCTCCAGTACAGGCTGGCCCAGTCCAAGCCAAGCAGCTCGACCCAAGTCTGCTCCAGCCCAGCAGACCCGGTTCTAGGGCCTCGCTAGCCTGGTTCTACTTTAACCTGCGTCTTCGCCATGTGTACTCCACCCCTCAGACTCAACACTGTCACTGTCGCCTCAGCTGCCGCCGGCGTCGCTTTGATCACCTTGGCTGTGGCCATTGCTACCCTTCAGCTTGCTGTCGCCGCCTCCCGTGAGCGCGTCATGGGTGCCGTCATAGCTGCTGGTGCCCCCGCAGGCACTGCCACGGGCACCATCACTACCGCGCGTCACCACCCTCTGACTGCCCTCCCTTCATCGCAGTTGGCTCGAGCACCCCTGCTGTGAGTGCCGCCAGCTCCTTGGCCGCTGCAGCAGTCATCGACGCCCCTGCAGGCACTACCGCGGCCACCATCACTGGCCACCCTTCGACTGGCCTTCTCTTCCTCAGAGTCGGTGAGAGCGCCCCCGCTGGCCCTGCCGTGGGTGCCACTGGGCCCTTGGATGCTACGGCTGTCATTGGCGCACCCGCAGGCACCACCGTTGGCACAACCACCTAGCCATCCTTCGACATGTCCTTGGGTGGAGCCCCGTATTGGTCGACGCTGCACGCCTTCTTTGCGGCACTCTAGTATGGATTTCTGGTGCAACCCACCTGGCCGTCCTCCTTTGATGCATCCATGGGTGGAGCCCCGTATTGGTCGACGTCGCACGCCTTCTTCGCAACACCCCAGTATGGCTTTCTCATGTAGTAGGTGGGACCCTCATTCAGTCTACCTCTGCCACAGCAAGCAGTTGCCACCCTTGACGTCATGGTTCAGGAAGTGGGACCTGTAGTCTCTCACCGGCTGCCTCAGCTCGACAGCATTCGCTCCCCCCACGCTCGTGACCGACTGGGTGGCAGACTCCAGCGCCACCAACCCCACCCCACCCTGATCACTCTCCTCACCCAGGCCTCCTTCGCTTGCTCACCATTCCCCCATCATTGTTGGTAATGGTTATGTCCTGCCCTTCTTCTCAGTAGGCGACTCGGTGCTTCTCAGACCATTTTACCTCAATGATGTCCTGGTAGCTCCTGACCATGTTCAGAGTCTCCTATTTGTCCATCGTTTCACCACCAACAACTCCTGCTCTATGGAGTTTGATCCATTTGGCTTGTCTGTGAGAGACCTTGCTACCAGGTGTGTGCTTACCAGATATGATAACTCCAGTCCGCTCTACACTCTACCTCTTCCTACCTCGACCACCCCTACCCCACATGTTGTCCCGTACACCCTGGCTACCGCTGCTTCCTCCGCCACCTGGCATCGTCGTCTTGGACACCCTGACCCCAATGTCCTCTCCAAGCTGTCGAGTAGCTCAGCTATCACCTACCCTCGGGCAAAGATGATTCCTTGTGCCATGCCTGCCAGCTTGGTCGGCACATCTGGTTGCTCTTTCCTAGCTCCTCTACTCGAGCTGTTCAGCTCTTTGACCTCATACACTGTGACCTTTGGACCTCCCCTATTCCAAGTGGCTCTGGTTACATGTATTACCTGGTCATCCTCGATGACTGCACCCACTACTCGTGGACTTTTCCGCTATGCCCGAAGTCTGACACCTTCCCCAGCCTCTCCCACTTCTTCGCCTTTGTGTCCACATAGTTTGGCCACACCATCCGGAGCGTCCAGTGCGCTAATGGATATGAGTTTGATAACTCCTCCACCCACACCTTCTTCTTCTCTCATGGTGTCCAGCTTCAGATGTCATTTTCCTACACTTCCCCACAGAATGATGTCCTCTCTCTCGATGTTGTTCCAGGCTTCCCTTCCAGCCCATTACTGAGCTAAGAGCCTTCACATTGCCACCTACCTCCTCAACCTCCTACCGACAAAGGCGATCTCAGCCCCCACACCCCACTTTGCTCTTTTTGGCACCACTCCCTCCTACACTCACTTTTGGGTCTTTGTATGTGCCTGCTACCCGAACACCTCTGCCATTGCTCCCCATAAGCTAGCCCTCGTTCCTGTCAGTGTCTCTTCCTTGAGTACTCGTCTGAGCATAAGGGGTACCGATGTCTAGATCTCATCACGAATCACCTATTGGTCTCCCAAAACATCGTCTTTGATGAGTCATCCTTACCCTTTGCCTCTTGGACTCCCTCCCAATCACTTGGACTCCCTCTTCTCATCTAATCCCGTGGTTCTTGCCATTGCACTACCCTACCCCTCTTCAGTTGCAGGTACCTTAGAGATTGTCACCATGTCACATGTGGCCCCAGCGCCCCAGCCCATGCCACGCGTGACTCCGGCATCCACGCCTGCACTATGAGCAGCCCCGACGTCCACGCTTGCCCCACGCGTGGCCTCGGTGTCCATGCCCACGCCACACGTGGCCCCAGCACCTCAGCCCGTGCCAAACACAGCACCGGCACCCCAAACCGTGCCACGCACTACACTAGCGTCTACACCCGCGCCATGCATGGCACCGACATCCACGACCATGCCACACATGGCACCGATGCCCGCGCCACGCATGGCCTCGACTTCATGCTTCGCCTAGCCCTCCAGGTGTACCAGTGACAACATCCGACTGCCACGCTGTTTCCCTCCCACGCCGGGTCATCGCTCTACCACCCCATCGCCATGGCTCGTGACCCCCATAGCACCCACCCAAGGGTCACCCGTTGTGCTGCTGGGGTCACCAAGCCCTTGGATCGTTTATAGCTCTCTATCGCCGCCATTCCCCTGACATTGTCTCCGATCCCAACCTTTGTCCATAGCTTGCTCGTTGACCCCCACTGGCGTCACGCTATGGAGGAGTATGAGGCCCTGCTGTCTAAAAACACGTGGGATTTAGTTCCTCGACCTCCTGGGGTCAATGTTGTCACCGACAATTGGATCTTCAAGCACCAGCTCAAGGAGGATGGTTGTCTTGACCGGTACAAGGCACGTTGGATCCTTCAGGGGTTCACTCAGTGCCTTGGGGTGAACTATGATGAGACCTTCAACCCCGTTGTCAAGCCTGCCACCATCTGAACTGTGCTGACTCTGGCTGTATCCAGGGGTTGGCTCGTGCAGTAGCTCGGCGTCAAGAATGCCTTCCTCCATGGCACACTCTCTGAGATCATCTACTACTCTCAGATCGCTGGCTTCGGTGACCCCACACACCCTCATCTGGTGTGCTGGCTCAAATAGTCCCTCTACGGCCTGAAGTAGGCACCACGAGTGTGGTACCACTGCTTTGCCTCCTTCTTGGTCTCTCCTGGGCTTCATGGAGGCCATGTCGGACACCTCACTATTCGTCTACCACCGCGGCGCTGACACTACTTACCTGCTGCTCTACATCAACGACATCATCCTCACTGCTTCAAACAAGGAGCTTCTTCGGCGTACCACTACAACTCTCCAGCAACAGTTTATCAGTAGAGCAGCGGTCGCTGACCTCTTCCTCCACTAGCGCTAGTATGCACGGGACATCCTTGAGCGTGCTGGCATGAGCAACTACAAGCTCTACTCCACATTGGTTGACACTCAGGCCAAGGTCTCCTCCGTCCGCCTATCGCAACCTGGCTAGGGCTCTCTAGTACCTCACCTTCAGTAGGCCCGACATTGCCTACGTGGTCCAGAAAGTATGCATTCACATGCACTACCCTTGTGAGCCCCTTCTCACGGCCGCAAAGTGCATCCTTCAGAATCTCCAGGGCTCCCTTGACCATGTTTTACTTCTTTGCCGCGCCTCTACGTCAGACCACATTGTCTGCACTGATGCTGACTCGACCGGTTGTCCCGACACTCACCGGTCCACTTTAGGCTATGCGGTGTTCCAGGGCGACAACCTTGTCTCCTGGTCCTCGAAGTGTCAAAACATCATCTCCCACTCGAGGGCTGAGGCCGAGTACCGCGTTGTGGCCAACGGTGTGGCAGAGGCATGCTGGCTTTGTTAGCTGCTTGTGGAATTGCACAACCCCCTGTCGTGGGCCACTCTGGTCTACTGTGACAACGTCAGCATTGCCTACCTTTTCACAAACCCCATTCAGCACCAGCGCACCAAGCATGTTGAGATTGATCTCCACTTTGTTCACGAGTGCGTTGCCGTCGGGGATGTTCGTGCCCTCCACGTTCTAACTACTTTTCAGTTCATCGACATCTTCACCAAGGGATTGCCCTCCTCAGTGTTCTTAAAGTTTTGGTCCAGTCTCAATATCTATAGTGGCTAGAGTTTCGACTGCATGGAGGGGGGCGTGTTAGAGAAGTCTTGTATTGGGGGCCCTTGGGCTGCGTGTGTATAGGGTTGTTGGGCCTTGTGTGGGGGAGTGGCCCATCCCCTATACTATATAATTGTAATCCTTCTCTTTGAATCAATTGAGTACCAATTTAGCCTTCCTAACACCTAAAACACAATTACCAAATGAAACACTGATAGTAAATCATCAGCTAGAAAAAGCATTCAGTTATGTTTCTGTAGCAGCGTCTCATTTGAACCTGGCAATGAAGAACAAGATTTCAATGAATGAAGTGATCAGACAAAGCACATTTATAGCAAATAGAGGACATCACAATCTACTAGAAATAAGTTAAAACAGGTGAGGCACGGAGGCTCGCCCTCACCGACTCTCACTAGAGCAAGGACATTCTAAAAATAGATGAGAAGATCATCAACATAATGTTAACTAATTAAAAATATAGGTAAACTGTAATTAGGAACATAACATAATCTGCAAAAAGATCATGAGTTCAAACACACAACTAAAAATAACTTTAGGTTGTTTTGAGCAAGTTCCAACATAAGGTCACAACTGCACTGGGCTGTAGCATCAAGAGGGGAATGATCTGTGTTCTTTTAACTCCTTGGTGTTACTCAAAAAGCTTGTGTTATGTTGGTAGCTTTGTATACATAGCATAGCATGTGCATAAAAATGATTTTTCCCTCAAACACATCTGAGTGCGTATTTCATTAAGAAGAAAGCAACATACAAACAAGCTAGGGAGCACCTACCTCCAGCACAAAGGACCAAAAGAAGAAGAAAAATGAAATAAGAGTGATAAGTAGGGATCACAGACAAGCAACCGAGACATGAAACCTAGAGGCCACACCACAAGACCTAGGCCGATTACTCGCGGCATCCAATGTAACCAGAAGGAGCAGGAGGAGAAAAGCAGCAACGACTGGAGGAAGCGCCACCATGAAGGGGACACAAGCAACACGACATAGGTGTAACACCCCGTGTTACAACTTCCTTAATCACCTTCATTAAGGTATTAATCAAGGATCAAATCCATTGATTAATCTAATTCTAAGTAAGCCAAAGTCAAATATTCAAATCAAATTCCCAAAGCAAGTCAAGAAATAATAAATTTTGGGATTCCAAACTCCGTCTCAAAAATTATCATCCAGTGCAAACAGGAGCTCCCTGGTCACATTCAGCAATTCATGAAAATTTCAATCAAATTCTATTGAATTTTGAACCCTAGAGCTCCCTTGAATTTTAATTCAAATTATATTCTGAATTTTGAAAAGTCCCAATAATGAAAGTTGCTCCCTATTTAATTACCTACAAATCCATATTTTATTTTTAATTTTTCAAGCAAGGTAAGGCCACCTTTTATCAAACCAGGTTAAAATTAATTTGGAAATTTGATTTAAATCAAACAGGGCCCGACCCATTTTCCTATCCCCAGACCTGCCCACGCTCCAACGTCTTCTCTCGCCGCTAGCCAGGGCCCGCCCCTATTTCGCTGAGATGGACATCGCCCTGTGCCATGCGCTACAAGCGCCGCCATCCTCGCCACGGCCGTGCCGCTGTCGGCCGAGCGCCCTGACGCAGCACCAGACCCCTCCCCCTCCTCTCACCGCTTGGCACCCTAGCGTCGGACCCCCACCCCCCATTGCTCTCCATGGAGCCAGTCATCGTGCCCCTTTTAAAGCACCTAGTCACCGTCGCCCCCTTTTGCATCTCGTCCAACGCCGGCGCCGGAGAATCACCGCTGCGCCGGATTTTGGTCTTGAGCACCGCCGCCATCGCCGCCTCTCGGTGAGCTGCGCCTCTGAGCCCCTTTCTACCGAGCTAGCTTGTCCCTCACATCCTCCTGTCGACCTTGTGCTACAAGGATCCCCTGGAGTCGACCGCCGCTATAGGAGCATCGCCGTCGAGAAGAGGGCCACCGCTCTGAAGCATCTCGATCGCCTCCACGTTGACCCACCTCCACAGCGCGCTTCAGCCACCACCTCCATGTCAAGCTAGTGCTCTGAGCCGTAGTGATGCTCCAAGTGCGGACCTTGTCGCCCATATGCTGCCGGTGTGCCCGTGCCGCACGCGCCATTGCGCCGGCTGCAATCGCAGTGACCACGAACCGCGCGTGCGACAAGCGCTGGGGTCGTGGGCCGACACCGGCCACTAAGGCTGCTGGGCCAGGCTGTGCCATGAGGCGTTGGGTCGGAATCGGCCCGCCACTGTTTCCACATTTTTTAATTTTCTTTTCCAGTTTAAAACTTCCAGAAAATCGTTTAACTTTCTAAAATGCATAGAAAATAAAATAAAGCTAAAAAAATCCAAAATAACTTTTCTTATAATCCTCTTGACTAGATATTTGCCATAGGCTTGACCAAACTCTATTTTGTCCAGTATTGCCTTGTATATAATTCCTATAATTCAAATCTTGGAGTATTTAATTACAAATACCCATAAAAATCCAAACCACCAAAATTTTCTTAATTGTCAACATCATGCTCAGTAGCTTGTAAAAAATTCCCATAATTATTTACTGCCCACAATAATTCATAGGATTTAATTTCTGTTCCTACAATAAATAAATTATAGAAAATATAATATGCTTAGAAAAATATTGATTCTTGGTAGGACGTTTCTTTATACTGTATAGAACATGTATAAAATCATGGAACCATGTTTCCCTCACCAATCTCATGTTATTAATTTCCTAGTGCTTAAATAATTTGCTAAATTAATATAGAAGCTAGGGGTAAATTAGTAAAATGGCTTTTATGAATTAAAATAAGTAGAATACTTCTAATCATGCATCACATTGCACTTTGCACCCTATGCATTGCACTATTGTTAGTGTCTCATACTTGGGCATTTTGCGATAGACCACGCGGAGCTGCAACTCGAGCAGCCGACGGAGTAAGCTCACTAACCTACATTTGGATTAAGGCAAATCCCAATGCATTTAACCAATACTCCTTACCTTTTATTTTTTGAATCTTTCTTCAAGTTATATTTGGTTGTGCACTAAGTTGATAGGAGTCGTATGACACCGTAGTTGCAGTAGGATCAACCTTCCGGTTTATCCTTGTCAACCCTATCTTGGTGGAACATCGTTAGCTCATGCTATGCTTAGAGGATAGATTACGGTAGAAGTCGAGTGGAGGCTCCCACTCATGAGATTTAGGGTTTGTTCCCTCTCTAGTTCAATTTGTAATTGTTGGATGGATAACCTGAGATCGGGCGGGGCCCTTAGGTGGAAAGTGGAAGACCATCGGTTGGGAAGGCCAGGGAGTGGTTTGTGACAAGCTGGCACCTCCATGGTTGTAGCCCCAGCCTGTGTCGGTTAAGGATCGATAAGTTGACCCCCGCGAGCAAGTATTGAACATACTGATCGCATGCTGGTGATATGAGCTCAGTAAGCCTAGTAGCGTGCTCGTCAATAGATGTTTGGCTTAAGTGCACTACTTCAATAATTGTGTTGGGAGAGAAACTGAGGTGGGTCCCACGAGCCACTCAGCCAGGCTAAGAGGTGGAGTCGGGAGCACCTCTTCTCGGAAGCAGTGAATCTGTCCAACTCTATTGGGTCAGCCTGAAAGGTTGCCACGTACGGGGACCACCAATAGGAAGCGTACATAGACTAGCGTGTGAAGCGTATGTGTCGTGTTGATCAGGTTTCCCCTGTAGGGTGTACATCATTTCGAATCACCACGACTCTCAGATATGAGTAACCATTTGTTCGTGGCAGTCTTCACGTAGCTAATTAATGTAATAATGTTGTTAATGATTTAATGAGTTGCTTTAATTTAATTACTTGTTTGAAAACTCTTGATTGACTTAGTTCAGGGTTACCTTGTTAAAGCTTAATCAACTTAACTTATGTGATAAAGGTTAATTTATCTTTGGACTAGATGGTTAAAACTTGAAAGTAAGGATTAAATCTTAGCACGAGATTGACATAATATAGAGCTTATCCTACTCAGCCTTGCATTCTAGTAGTCAGTTGTTTATAACTACGTTGATGGGTAAGTTTTGCTGAGCTTTAGTTACTCAGGTTTTGCCTTGATATTGTTTTACAGGTGTGCTCTCTCTCTTCCTTTCGGCGTGAGCCGTTCTTGAGGTCGGCACCCCTATTGCAATGTGTCATTTTAGATCGTCGAGTGTTCCTACTTTCGCAAAATATTTTTACTCTCTATCTTCCGCTCTAAACTCTGTAATCAAAATCAAAACTTAAATTGTAATAAAGTTTAACTTTTAAAGCATTTCATATGTTTAATTCTTGTATGTGATGTATTATGCGTCATTACTTAGGTAATGGTACCTCATATTGATCTTGGTTAGGACTGACCATCATTGTTTAAGGATGGGATGTCACAGCTGGTATCAGAGCATTACGTGTGTAATACATCGCGTACGGTTCTATTTTCGAAAATCGTGGTAAGGATACGCTTAGATGCCCATATAAGGACTATAATAGTCTTAAGAGATGACATGATAACAATGTTTAAATTATTCAACTACGACAAAGGTATGATGTGATTTTTCAGATTGTTTCGAATTATTTTGTTGTTTATGAAGCTTATTTTGTTGTTGGTAAATTTTTGTAGAGTTATTAGGACTGCGTATGTTTATTTTATTGTTTATGCCTTATTTTCTTGTTTATGAATAGAAGAGGCCTGAGTGGGTACTTCGGTACTGGTCCTTTGTGGACATGAGTGGATAATTCGGTACTGGTTCTTTGTGGACATGAGTGAAGACTTATGATTATTGTGATCCCTCTTCTGTAGGTACACTAACTCGCGTTAATTCGCTAGAATACGTCTGTTGAGCGTGTTTTTGCCACCGACTATACATACGCCATTTATATTTAGCGAGACTTTACTTTGCTGAGAAATGTATAAGACCGACATGTTTCATGACATCATACTATCATATTGCATTAAGAAGCGAATCTTGAAAATCAAAAAGAAATGAAAAAATCAATTCTGATTAGAAATCCTATCTCGATAATCGTATCAACTTCCACCCTTCGTGGTCCCTTCGTTCGGTATCAAAATTCTGAGTTTTCACTCTCTTTAAGAATCTTATGGAATTCCCTACGACTTCTCTATTCAGAGTTTCCCCAAATCTTACTTTCATTAAGCTAAAATTCTGAAGTCGATAAGTTATTTTCTTCGGTTTAAATAGAAATTCTCAGCAGTGCCCATAACTTTGAACAATCATAACTTCTGAATCGTTAGTCGAATTAAGGCACATAGATATCCGTCGGAAAGATGGGAAAGTTATCTACAATGTTGGTATTAGGAGTTTCATGAGATTGCATCAGATTTGCGGTCAAACGTTCAGGTTTCTCAGATTACTCAATTTTTGCTCAGCACAGAAATTTCAGCAACCCGGTTGAAATTCCAAAAGTCGTAACTCCTAAACCGTTGCTCATATCAGGGCATGTAAATAACCGTTGAAAAGATAAGAAAGTGTTCTAAAACTCTTGTATTGGGATCTTGGTCAGATTCCAACCATGTTAGTCCCAGATTTGGTATTCCTGACCGCTGCTTGCCAGTCAAGTCAAATTCAGCATTAGTACGTGGAGTTTCAATTTTTGGCATGACTGATGGATTAATGTATGGCCTATGCCACCATGTTGATGCTGATCCCCGTTGCCTAACCGTGAAACTCGTTGCATGTTAGAGCCTTCGAATGTGTCCTTGAGTATGGCTAAAGGATTCTTCTCCTCTAACTACTACCCTTATTGGCGATAAGGAATCGAATCACATCTTTATCAGGGGCCTCTATGACCTTTCCTCCTAAATATGACCATTCTGATGGGTATAACCTTGAAGCCACATCTAACTCTTGAATCACCTTGTGAATCATCCAACACATTTGGCCAGTTGAAAAGGCTCATGATTGTATCATACTCCCTCATCATTCCGTTATCCCAATCGTTACCTTGATAAACTTATCCATGTTCATTTTGGAACCATAGCACCTTCTTGTCCAAACATGGCCATCTGGGGCCTGAAAAACACTGTCGTAGTGCTAGCAAGCTTTCCTATGACCCTAATTCCTTGTGTTGAAGCTAAGCCGTGGGTTAGATTTGACTGGATGGTGAGCTCATTCAAATTGCAACCTTGTCTTGAATTGTGCTGATTCGTCCAGACGCTTCTTAAGACAAAAGTTGTAAGATGAAATGTGCGTTTTCTCCTCAAAATTTGTAAAAGGCCCCTGTGCATCATTCATCAGAATGGATGGCGCATTACTCAAGGTACGCAACCAGAAAGATGAGTGTTGCGCTTGGAGTCTCGTAGCTATAACAAGTCGCATCCTAACCC
>VSTD030002701.1:0-11557 GCA_008808055.3 Sporobolus alterniflorus
GCAATCTTGAGCAGCTCTAAGTTAGTGTCGAACTCATCGGAGCTTTTCACAAATTTCTGTCTCGAGAAAACCAAAGTGTCCGGTTTACCAAACCAGACTGTCCGATTTTGGAGTTTGAGTTCTTGAATAGATTCTTTATGAATCTACTTCTAGAGATTCTTCAGGTTATTGTTATATCTTGATTTTATTTATAACGTGACTGGAAATTAATTGAATAGGTTTTGTGATTAACTCCCTAACAAAACCAAGCTGTCCAGTTTGCGAAATTGGACTGTCCGGTTTTATCAGTTCTAATTCTGCTGTAAGTTTTGTTAAATTTCAGAATCGCCTATTCACCCCCTTCTAGCCGACATCAAGGGATTTTTAAAATCCCAACGTACAAAACTCAGAAAGGCTGCACGGGAAAGAATGCTGGCCCCACCCGCGGGTTCATAGCCTCTCCCGGGGTGGGCCCGGGAGCTACTGTCGGTACCCTGAAGATCGGATACCCCGCGTACAAGCTCCAAGTCAAGACGAAAGACAAGATGGGCGTGCATGCCCGCGTGTCCCATGGCTCCGGCTCCTGCCTCTCGGCTCAGGAGAGCTCCAGAGCCGCTACGTGCCCCATGACCCCGGCTCGCCTCTCCTGGCTCAGGGCAGCTCCAGAGCCGCCACGTGCCTCGTGGCTCCAGCTCCCACCACCAGGCCCCGGGGCAGCTCCGGGACCGCCACGTGCCCCCTGGGCTCTAGCTTCTGCCTCCTGGCTCAGGGCAGCTCCGGAGCTGCCACGTGTTTCGTGGGCGGGCTCTACGGGCCGTGAGCTATTAAAGTAAACAAATATCTCTTGGCGACTCAACCATCATGATCTCCATCGGGCGCGCGTGCGCATATCTTCCAAGCACTATGTGACAAGGGCGGCACCGCGCGCCTGCTAGGCGTGCGGCAGGTAGCCCATTAAATACTAGCGAGCCGTGTGGACAGGCGGGTTGCAGGACTAGGCTAGCATAGCACAGACCTGCAGCGCGCTCATAGTGGTTTGCCACAGTATAAAGTGGTTCAACAACTCTGGGTATGCAACACAATTGGACTAGTGGCTACAGTGTGACTTCACCATAGCGCCAGCGTTATGGATCACTCGTCAGGCACCACTACAGTGCTCAGTGACACAACAACACGGTGCCACACTGCTGACCGTGAGCAGTGAGACAGGCGACAAGACCGGGTGTACCCACATCGTTGAAGATATCATTTGCTACTCCTGGCCGATGGTGCCCTACAACATATGATTTTACCTGTCCCAAGGCCACCTGTCGAGCCTTGAGACTCGTTGTAACTGTTTGACCTTGAGCTATAAAAGGTTCGGGTAGACGCCACTTCCAGGGGGTAAAAGAAAAGAATGGCTCAGGCTTACACAGGCAAGCCCAAGCTTGACCAATACAACTCAATTATCCCGTGAACGTAGGGTATTACGCTTCGACGGTCCGAACCACGTAAATTTTCATGTTCACTGTGTTTATCCATATCTAACGACCAAGAGACAAAAAACTCTTTTTAACAAAAGAAGTACAGCGGATTGCTCCTATAACAACACCGATGAAAGTATCATAAAACTACTTCGACAGATCTATATAGTAGCTGTCATTAGTTTCCCCAGGGGCTGAAATGTCCAAGTATATGAGAAGATTTACTGTGCATTTTGAGAAGGCATTTACGATACTGTCAACGCGTCATGATTTGGATTACACAGTTCGCCCACACGGTAGCGTAGTAGCCAGGTTTAAGGTAGAACGCTAGGACTGCCAAAAGATCATGTATTCATGTGGACTTTGCCCGGACTTCACAGTTAGAGATATTGGCAGCAAGATCACGTCAGTTGTGGTGTGCTGGTTAATAAAGTGGTAGGGCTAAACTCTTCATAGAAATGCGAATCATATATACGCAAAAGCAAAGTGATAGACATCTTTGTCTTTCGACAACTAATAAGCTACAAAATCTTGATCGCTACTTTTCTCCCTTGCCACATTTCGAGCTCCAGAATGTTTTTGATTTCTTTGTCTCTGCTTAAAGAAACAGAGGCGCGACCTAATCAAGCCTTTTTCCCGGGATGGTTGGGACTGTGTCCTAGCGGATCGGATTTCATGCCATTACGTACGGAAGCGCTCCATCATATAGCAACGATTTGTGCCGTGTCCGTGAAGAATAGATATCCGATCTAGTAACAATGATGCATGGTGGCTTAGGCACTGTTTAGATCCACCCAATTTATAATAAATCAACTTTTATAAAGTGGGAGGCAATTTTTATTAGTTTATATAAACTATATTGACATTATATTAAAACTCATAATTTATTCCACCTAGCTAAAACCAGTTTATGACTGCCAAAATACTCGTTACCCTCTAATTATTAGAGACTCAATCAATCTATAGAAATTATATCCATAAAGTATCCCGTTATATATTACCGACGGTCTGTCGTCAGATATTTGAAATAGAAATAGAGGGAACATAAGTCGATGAGATCAATCTCAGATGATCGGGCGTTGTTTAAGCCGATCGGACGTTGTTTAAGCCATTCATGAAATTTAAATCGGATAGCCCCTGACACACAAGTGTGAAGCACGTAAGATGTACGATGTTGTATGCATGTCTCCTGTTGTGCGGGACGCTGAGGGTGCTTTGTGATATGTTTGGTCGTATGAGCCGTATGCATCCTACAATGACTACCCGTTCCGTGCTGATCAGGTGGGTTGCACATGATGCTTAGCTAGGATAGAGCATCTGTAAGGATCAATACACGTCGTCTTGCTTTTCGAGGTTTATCATTTTCCTGATCGATTGGAGAGTCCATTCGATTTGTGTTACTGAAGTGGCATCCCCAACTCAAAGAGAGATCAGGTAAGTGTTTAGCGACCTGAAAAGGCCGTTCAGGTCAGGTGGACCGATCTCATCGTTGTTGGCTGGTAGGGTAAAGACAGAGTATAGATTTGTAGTGAAATCTATTTTTGGAGGGGTTCATAGAGGAGAGCCCTATGCCTTGATCACCGTTTGTAGTGATGTTGTAGATTTCTTGAAATAGTCTTAAAGTGATCTGACGATTGGACTCGTTCTTTGATAGCTATCGTGATAGAGACAAAGTATAGATATGTACATATATCTCTTTCTGGACGGGGTCCAACTGGACATCCCGATGCCTTGATCGCCACTGAGAGCGAGATCATGGATTCGTTGAGGCGGTTGAAGCTGATCCGGTCGGACTCGTCCATATTAACTATTATGGTAGAGACATAGTATAGATCTGTAGCTAAATCACTTTTTGGATGGGGTCCTAAAGGAGAGCTCAATGCTCCGATTGCCCCTGAGAGTGAGATCACGAATTTGTTGAGGCAGTTGAAGTTGACCCGGGGATCGGACTCGTCCATGTTAGCTATCAGGATAGAGCTAGAGTATAGATCTGTAGCTAGATCACTTTCTGGGTGGATACTAAAGGAAATCCCAATGCCCCGATTGTCGCTGGGAGCGAGGTCATGGATTTCTTGAGGCGGATATGCTCTTGTAGTTGTTCTTCCAGCCTGCTATGAAATGTTAGAGTTCTGAATTGAATACGCATACCTGTCGGGATGAAGATGTCGTGTTGCTCCATTCGGGCTAGTCGTGCCCTGCTGATTGGGCCTAAATATGTTCTTTCTGAGGTGGTGGTGTGTTGCTTGTCGATCGCTCAATACGCACCAGTTCTAGAGCGGGAGCCCCGTTCTGTCCCGTAGATTCGGCCCTGCGGTCGAACCGTGCTAAAGTCCGGGCTGAGATAGAGTGCGACTCGATGAAGAGGAGTTGTATTTTGTTATCATAGACATGTTGATCGTTGGGTACTTGCTGAGGGAATTGACCGCTTCCCGATTGCTACACCCGACCATGTTGCTTCTTTGGGCTTCGTTGTTCGGATCTCACCACGGGCTAACCCGGAAGATCGAGTAGCCGTCGATGGAGTCCCCATCGGTGGTCGTGCCATACTGTTGATCGGTTTTGACGTTGTTGGTTGCCTTGACTGCCGCTTGAAACGTGGTCGCTGAGTTCTTGGGGCCTCAAGGGAACTCGAAGTCAATCATCGTCGTGTGCTGCTCTTCCTGATCTTGAGTCGGACGCTCAAGGTCGTTGTCTTCTTCCCCCTTGAATGACAGCGTTCGTAACAGAAATTGCATGCCTGTCAGGAACTAGACCCACGAAGTCATAAGTTCACTAGGATGAATCTCAGCGCTTCCCCCTACCCGACGCGCCTCTGTCGATGGTATGTCATCAGATATTTAGAGTATGAACGGAGGAAATGTAAGTCAACAAGATCAATCTCAAGTGAATATGAGGCACGAGTTTTAGACTGGTTCGAGTCCTCCGGGGAGTAATAAAACTATGTTCACTATGACTTTGATGATTGTTTTTCCTGTTGCTCTCGATGGGGATCTACCCTGTCTATTTATAGTCGGGGAACTGACTCATAGAGTTTAGTTAAATCCCAACTATAATTGTGAAAGGTAGAAACTTCTGATCGTATTCGTGCCATATTCCTTAAGTTGATATCTGGCTCGGAGTTATCCTGGAGTTACGATCGGACTCTTTATATGCTACTTGCTAGACCCAACATTTTCATATGTTGTTCTGCCTCTCTGGTGTTTGAGTTTTAATGGGCCCGGGTTCAGACAAAAAATGAGGTGTCGTCATATATAAACAAGTCTTCAAACACCAACACCTAATTTTTTTATATAAATCATTTTATAAAAATTATCTTCATGAACCAGTTTTTAATAAATCACAGAATTTTAGCCTTAGTGCAACTACACCACGTAGGAGGCAGGTGAAGCGTCGTACCGAAGGAAGCACATCGAGGCAGCATTTGTCCTGCAACAATTAAAAGCGAAATGAGATGTGAAGGTTTGTTGGAACTCCCGAGAGTTTTTATTTTTTTGATCGAACTCCCGAGAGATTTGCACAGGTTTCATTGCTGATTGCTTTCATAAACCACAACCACAAATTTTCCCGAGAGATTTCGACAGGTTTCGTTGCTGATTGCTTTCATAAACCACAACGACAAATTTGTTGGAGACACGTATGTAGAAACTTCGCATTGTCCATTATCAAGAAAAGTCGGGATGTCAATCAAATCACACACCGATCGATCGGTTTGCCCAATGATCGGCAGATGTATCACGCTCCATTCAAGCCAACAAGCCGAAATCTGTTCCGATAGTGACGCACTCAACGAGTGAGTCCCGTGCGCGCATCTTCCGTGCAAAAAAAAAAAGGAAGGCCGACCTCAGCCAGCGGCTCGCGATTTGCCAGGCAGAGAAGATTGTACCGCGTCCGTCCTCGCTTGAGGCAACTCGAACCCCTCACCTTTCCTAGACACCGACCGCTCGGGCACCACCAGCGCATGCACTGAAGCTGCGCGCACGTCAACGTAAGAAAAGCGGCACGCAGCGCAGCCGAACTGCGAGGCGCGGGTACTGGTTCGCGTGAGAGATTTCGACACGCACGTACAGCTTCCACAGGGGAGATACAGGCTACTCCACGTGCGAGGAGGGCAACATGTTCTCGTCCGAGTCGTTCGCAGCTTACGAAGCGGCGTCCGTGGCGCCAATCATTCGGAAAGATACACCGTTCGTTACACACCGTACGACCGAATACCTGATGAGAGGCCAACGATCCTACGCGATAATCTCTATCTGTATGGATCCCCGTGCTCTGAGATCTTGTTGTTAAAAGGGTTGATGAAGGTTTTGGAACATCATAACCTTCCTGCTTTCATTCACCACGTTCTGCGCGCTCTGCCTGAATGAAGGGTTGATGAAGGTTTAGGAACACAGAAAAGCAACATGTCAAATGAATCATCATTCGTTCATAGATCGTAGCACCGCATATAGCTAATAAGCTAGATGCAGATCGAACGGCCGTTGATCGTACCTCGTCTCGAGCGCAACTCCGATTTGCATTGCATCCCCTCGATTGAACCCGGTCTCTCGGTACTTGCAAGAGCCGTCACTTCGCCCAGATATAGGGGATGGGCTAGCAAGCTCGCGTCGTCGATTGCCACACTTTAGGTAGGCACGCGCGGCTCGTGTGCAGGGACGTGCGTGCTGTTGCAGCGGCGCGGCGAGCATGATCGGAGGAGGCGTTCGTGAATGAACGTGTAACTTCTCGGGTATGACACATGAGCCGCGCGAGGTCGGGGGAATTATAGCAGGGATGGTGCGTGCTGCCATGAAATGCCATCATGGAGACGCGCATACGGATGTTTTCCCGTCCCCGTCCGCGCGTATCCAGATCTGTGCTGTGCATAGGTAGTCCATAATAACAGAGGTTTCCGGAGATTGGCTTCCAGAGCTCTAAATGGGCCTCATTCCGTCGTCTCGTGAGCTTTGACGGGCCTACAGCCCACGCTAGTACGTGTGCAGCCTTTATGAGGCCCCGTTTAGCTGCAGCGTTTTGCCCGACTAGATCGACACACCACGGAGGCTTGTCAGCTCAGCCCACGGGATAGAAATTATGGATCCTCTCTATACAAAATGATCGATCCGTAAGATGGAGGAGAACTGTTACGCTGTCAAAAAGGTTCGTGCACTATCACAAAGTGCACGCTAACAACACAATCACACGATCCAAGTCGGGGCCACTGCCAACGTCCAGTCCCATCCAATTAACGAAAAGGCGCCTCGAGTATCCAATGAACGAACGGGACGGGAAGAGAAAAAAAAAACGCAGGACTTCATCAGCGCACATCCGCATCCGCACATGTTGCAAGATGCACGGCCCCCCGGGTCCGTGGCCGGATCGGGCGTACGTGACGCGAGGCGGCCGGCCGTCCAGCCACCTGCCTTGCTTAGGGGCTAAGCATTTGGTCGCCGTTCGTGCGGGCCAAAGCACCGGGCGAGTGCCTGGCGACAGGGAGAGTGGCGGGCGTGTGTGCGGTTAACAACAAACAACTCGCAAGTTGCCGGGCCGGGAGGGAGGTCCCTCGCGTCGTGGGCTTGTAGTGCTCGCGCGCGTCACCGTGCAAAAAGCCCCGCATTATTACGTCCGCGCGCGTCTCGGCCCACAAAGGCGCCTCCCTCCTCTCGGGTTGGTTGGTCTCCCTCCATCGGTCGCTGCTTTGCCGCCTGCCAACAACGACGCCGCGATGTGGTGGTGTGGAGGCAGCTGCTAATTAAAATAAAGCGGGCGGCACGACCTGATCCCCGCGCGATCGCGTCCTGCGCTTTCGCCTGGTTTTGGGGCAAATGCCATGGAGGGACGCTCTCACACTCACAAGCAATCGAGATGTCGACTTCGTAGTTGGCTGGACACAGAGACTGATTTTTCAACAGCACTGTCCGGCGGTCGGCAAAGAGAAACGTTCATTCGCGCGTCGTCGTTTCTCGCCGGATCAGGCTTTTGGATGTTGCGGTCGGGGCCCGTGGCGATTCGTGCCGGTACAACACAACGAGTGAACGAGAGCCCGCGGCCACGTGTGGTGATCAGCCTAGCCTGAAAGGGACAAAATATGGCAGGGAGTGTCAATTCCATCGGGGATCACAAGCGAGATAGCTTGTCACGAGCCTGTCGGTAGATCGGGCCAACAGATCCTCCGCCGTACGATCGTATTGGGACGGGCGGGCCAGGACCACTCGCTCGTGCCCAAAGCCAGCTCCGATGCCGGAAAAGCCTGGATCGCAAAGGATGATCTGTGACTGGTGAATGAACGGGTGGAGTGGAACACCCTGTAGTGTCGTAGCGACCGTTGGGCGCCAAGTTCTTATCCGGATTCATTTTTGGTTTCTCGCGTGGAGGATCTGTGCCTGCAAATGAACTGTGGCTCAATGTCAACAAGAATCCCGATGTGTTTTATGTGCATGCAAAACGAGTTAAGCTTGTTCCTCTATCCTCCTGGAGTGTAGCATTCAAACAACAGCACTGCTGTCGGAAACATTTGCCTTTCGCGTAGGTCAGCAAAAGCTGAAACGCCACTTTTTTCTTTTTCAAAGGAAAAAAAAACGTGCCCCTCTCTCACCACCCAAGCAACACCGACGACGACACCAAGCGGTGAAGATTATGGACGCTGACGACGGGCTCAACTCCAAGACATAATCATGAACGACGCAGGTTGATCCATGCTAAGAACGTCATTGTCCGAATCGGAAATTAAACCCGTCGTTGTCAGATCCAAAGTGCAGCTAACTAATCCGCAGTGCCCGAGCAACAGATCGAACGAGCGAGCAATTGCGCTCGAGGCGGCACGGCCCCATCGGCACACGCCAAAGGCGCGTTTAGTTAGGGGTTTGTTAAACTGGTCCATTCCATCACAAGCTCGTGTCGTCAAAAAGGCTGGGCCTCTGCTTCGATCATCTCTCAAATGCGACAGTGAAAGCCAAATCCGCAATGCAAGCACCGTACCGAGAAGGTGACAGACGAAAACAGTTGTAATTAATCAGCACATGATAGTTCGCCGAGTGAGTGGATTCTGCTTGTTTAGGCATACTGCTGGTTAAAAAAAAAACGTTTGCGGAGGAAAGCTGGATTCAGTGGATATATACACGCAATCGACGATCTGCTTTCAACTGTTCCAAAGAGGAGTCAGAGGCAAAAGTACCCCATGATGCACTCATTCTTTCTTTTTGCTTCCATTTCGTAAAGGGAATGCATGATGTGAGCTTTGTGCCTTTCAGCACCTAATATGTGCGATCACTGAACTTATCCGAATGCTTCAACGTAAATGAACTTCTTTACTCGCTTGGCTGAGAATTAATGGCGCCTGTGAGCTATGATACACAAGGGAACTTTTTTCCAAAAAAAAGACTTCCTGTGTTCAAATTATTATCGTGTTTGAATTAGCCGGTAACAATAATTTGTAAATAGTCAGTATAATACAAGGAACTAGCATGCGTCAGATTTCAAATCATAAAAATATGTAAAGGACCGGAGAATGCGATCACATGGGGTGAATGAGAGTCAATCAAAATTCATCGCAGAAACTTGACCTATATCCCGAAATCAATCAGATGCCCCTCTCTTCTACCTCGACCAAGACCGCCTAGCTATAGGCAAGATATCGACCCTCAGAACCAGGCTAGGAACTGTACAAAAAATACAGAACAGTGCTAGCAAGACCACGAGCGACGATAAAAATCAAATCGAAGAACAGTTTATATCCTCACAGTTATTTCACCGAACACCTGATGGACGCGTTCAGAAAACCACCACAGAAAGTGTAATTTAAACAACGAATCCTCGAGTCTTTTGATCCAGCAACTCAATACACGACCGGCTTCTTCCCTGCAACAGGAATCGACCCAAAAAAATCACAAGCTGGGACCTAGAATGAAATAATTGACGGCACAGAAAAATGCCGAGGAGATGATTTCACTACTGGTCTGAACAAACCACCACTGAAGCAGACCGTGGCGATGATCAAAATCGAGGCAGGAACTCTAGCAAATCGGTGCTGAGAAACTCTGGTGGGTGAGACAGAAATCGGTGCAGTAATCCTTGTCGGCGCGCTCTGCTCTGAGTGAGAACCGAAGCCAGCAGAGGACCAGGCACAAACGGCGATGAAAAATAAAAACAGCTGTGGTAGAACTCAATCTGGACGCACTTAGCAAGACCAAATCCAAGCCACAGACAAAAATCGGTGACACAGCGCAGACGAAAATCTGTGAGGAAAAATCTTCAGCGGCAGCAGAAATACTTGGAGCCTGGGCGCGTTCTGCTAGCTGGGCAGGACCCCGGACCCCAAAGCAAAACACGGGTGCAAGCAGCAGTCACGAAGGCTAGCAGTAAAATTCATGCGTAGATTGAGATCAATGGAATCCGAACACCCCTGCCGTGCTAGGCTGAAAACCAAGCAAAGAGTTGAGTAGATTAACACGAATCACGAGCTCCAACAGCGGCTATCAAAACCATCTTGAGCAGGCACACAAATCCAAGACCAGGCACCTAGGTGCCGCCTCTGCTCGAGAATCCACGACGGGAAGACTGGCTCGCGAGCGATCACCAGACGGCAAAGCACTGAGGCAAGGGATAAATCGAGACTCTAAACAAAAATCTGAGGCAGCTAAAACGAAACAGGCAGACGTGGAAATCCGGAACCCACCGGCGCGAGTCCTCGGGAGCGTAGACCAAAGATCCAAAGTTCGCTCCTTTCTAAGCCGAGGCCAGCTACTGTGCCTCCTGCTGTGCTGCTCACGGTGATAGGAAAAACCAAAATCAGACTGCCCACTATTTGGCTGGGGACAAACACAAGCCGGAGCCGGTGCTAGAACGGGCAAGATCAGAAGGCGCCTGGTGCTGTGCTAACTGGACGGCGGCGACTAGATCGAGAGCGAACGAGAAAAATCACCGCGTGAGGGAACGAACAAGAGTAAAGACCGGTGCCCAGATCCAGCACTCACTGACTAAAGAACGAGTAATTAAAAATAGATTCTTTAAAACATACAAGTTGTCGTCATCCCTACCTCATTTAATTAGAATCTATAAATTGTTTTTTTTCTCACTTCTAATCTAGGAATGAAAAATAAAAATGGAAAGTGACAAAGAGCTCAAACCCTCTAAAGTTCTATATATAGGTCTAACCAAAAGCATAATTGATTATTACGCCCCTAAGGGCTAATAGAAAGAAAACGGTAAAGTAAGGGTAGCAGGGTCCGATGCAACCCGTCACATTGATCCGTTCATTTTTAGTTTGCATCCGACGCAACCTTCACGATGGTGTCACGTGCACCACCCGTCGTTACGCCTCCGCCAGTCTTCAGGCCAGACTGGGAAACCCTAGCCAGACTTGCTTCCACGCCAAGCAAGCTGCTAGATCTCGACGTGTGTCCCACGTCAACCTCACTCCGTCGGTTTTGTGGTGCAACCGATAAACCAAAGCATGCTTGGCTTTGAGGCCTAAATCAAGAAACCATCGCGGTGATTTTGAGGTCAAAATCACTAAATCAGAGCTGACAGTTTTGAGGTCCAAACCGGAAACCCTCCACCACTTTGGTTTTGAGGCTCAACCAAAAAACCGATCGTCGGTTTTGAGATCAAACCGGGAGAAACCGTCGCTACCAGTTTTGAGGTCAAACTGGAGAAAATCATCGCAGCAGGTTTTGATGCCAAACCGCTAGAAACCATCGACACCGGTTTTGAGGCCAAATTGATGAAAATCGTCTGAGTGGTTTTGAGGCCAAACCACTCACAAACCGTCGACCTTAGTTTTGAGGCTCAACCAAGAAACCCGCGCTCCTAGTCTCCACATGCCAGGTGCGGACCGCACACGGCGTCATCCGACCTCTCGACCGCCCGACCACCGAGTACCCGACATGTGCGACCATCCCCGATCCTCTGCACCAGGTCTCCTACTTCTGCCACGGTCCTCGTCGCTGCACGTCATGCCGCACCTGCCATCTGCACACCACGAGACAAGCAAACACGATTCTCCGAATGAAACAAAGATAAAAGAAAAATAAAACAAAACTATCCTGGATTCGAATTCAAACATCGCCAAGTCAAAGACTCATCACAAGCAAACAAAGGAACTGATCACTTGGTTTCTCAATATGTGTTGACGTATCGTT
>VSTD030002702.1:0-11556 GCA_008808055.3 Sporobolus alterniflorus
CTTTCTGGATTCAAAAAGGCCCCCCTCCCCTTTAGGCGGGGGGGGGGGGGGCAATAACATTTCACTCCTTACACTTAGCGAACATTTTGAGCTCTTAGCTCACCCCCTTTGTAACAATGTTCCTCTTGTCCAATACAAAAACGCTAGTCGTAGGGCTATTACCTCATAGCAGTGTCTTGAACCAGGATAAACTATAGTGTGCTTTGTAGTTCTTCATATTTCGGAAGACCACCTCGGAATAGAAACACACGATCTTGACCACCCTATATCTTACCGGTGCAAAAAACACCAATAGTTGGCACGTCAGAAAGGGGGATTTGCAGCGTGCTTTCCTAAAGCCGTTCCGATGGTTCCATCATCTGCATAAACTCACTGTCACCACCAAAGACATCGTTGCCTAGAACGCGAAGAACTGTGAGACTACATTGGTATGCTGTGCTGCCACAAAGCGCATTCCCTCGTGCAGAGGGGCTCGTGGCAGAGAACTGGTCACGGTGATGGATAACTCAGATCCCCTAATACTCAGGAAGGTGAGCTCTTGAGCCAAACGCCTGCACTATTCTTTGGCAGCTTCCCACTGCTAGTTGGCCATGGCCGCTTTAGTCACCAAGCATGAAACCTTCTCCTCAGCCGCATCCCATTCCCGGCGCGTGGCCACAAACTCGCCTCATAAGGTGGAAGCCCTTTGATCGGCTTCAGCCTCTTTGCTGCGGGCAGCCTCTAGCAATCCAGCCTTCTCCCGGACCATCTCCTCTGGACCGGGTGGCACGAAATCTCACCATTACAGCATCCACCTGCACCTGAGTCACCTCCCCTCGGAGTTTCACTTCCTCAACCGCATCCCGAGTCAGGCACTACACAAAAAGAAAAATGGCAACAACAGAAGGGAGGTGGTGTTATGTCCAAGAAGGAGGGAGTCGGAAGGAGTTAGGAAGGGAAGCTTTTTCCTGTCCTGCCTTCACACTAACCTGGGCCGGTTGGAGGATGTCTTGACCAACCGCGACCAATGTCTCCAGTAGTGATCAGTGCGCAGACCCAACCTGCGAGCAGGCCAGCTCGGTGCCCTCATCACTTGTCCAAAGTCAGCGGACAAGGAAGACGTTCAGGGGAAGCCTGGCATCCCCAACTCCGAGTCACCCGGGACCGTGACGTCCATAGATCTAGGACCAGGCGAAACGTCACCCATGATGACTTCCCAGGGCGAACTGGAATCAGGACCCCACAAAGCCCCCACCCGTGCAGTCTCGCTTGAGGACAAGGGCGTCGGGGGCTCTGGCCGGGTCGCAGAGCGGCGAAAATTTAGAACTCCCAGTGTGTTTCCTATTCAAAAAAAATAACCATGAAGGTTCGTGGTCAGGCACCAAGAGTGGCAGGCCTCAATGAAGTCCATCTACAAACAAATACCCGGTGGACAGCGGCAGTCAGCCCTTGGTATGGGCCTTCTTGGGAGGAGGCCCAGATTCCCCAAGGGAAGAAGAGGGCATCGTGGCCACGGCGACCAATGGTTGTGGAGCTTGCAGGGAACCATGGAATTGTTTCCCGCCTCTTGCCCACAGCTTGGAAGCATTTCCTCCCCAGATAGACCGGAGGGTAGCTTGCCCATCACTTGGAAGCGTTTCCACCAGCGTTCACCAACCAAGGGCCCCGCTTGCTGGGAGCCCATGCCCTGAGATGGATAAGATTTCATGCGAGGGGGAGGCGAGGGAGGCCAAGTCGCCCCCTAATCTGACTCCTACTCACCGGAGGATGCGGATTTAGTAAGCGTCCCCATCTCCCATTTCCTCACCGCCCGACCAGCGGCATGTCGATCCCCCTCTCTATCTTCACGCGACCACATGGCCCCATTAGAGGCATGGCTCGTTGCCGACCATGGGGCATCCACAAAGAAATCAACGCCCTGCGTGTCACCATGTCTATCCCTGAGACCCCGTGCAATTTCACGAGCATGGTGAAGAGAAAGAATTGTAATAGTGGCAGAAATAGGGGCTGAGGTACCCACCCTAACGCTGGTGATCCCTCTTTGCAAGTTGTCCCGGACCATGCGAATCTAGGTTTCCACCCTCGCTGGGCTCAGCTCCTCGGGGGAAGCACAGTCAGGGCAAGTGGACCCCGGATATGACCACATCTTGGTCTTCCTCAGCCTATGTGGCTGAATCCGATGGCTAAAGAACATCCGCAGGGGGTGCATCATTGTCAATTCTTCCAGCTGCAACTGTTGAAGGTTCTCACAGAGGGTTTGTATCCAGCTGAGGTCCATCCCAATCATCCCCTCTCCCCAGGAGGTCAGGGGAACAGGGTGACCACCAAAAAACGCGGGAAGCGGGGCAAAATCATCGTTCTTCAGAAAGAACCATCTTTTTCACCATCCCTTCATCGACCGGGGCATCGGGATCTCAAGGTATGGACACACCCCATGCCCCAACTTGACATGGATGGTCGCGCCTCCAGAGATCACCAGCTCTACTTCAGGATCCTGTGGATGGTGCACACGGAAGAAATACTTCCACAAATCGAGATCGGGGTCAACCCCGAGGTAAGGTTCACAAAGGGTTACGAAGAAGGCAATATGCAAGACTCTGGAGGGAGTCGGGTGGTGAAGCTCGAGGCCGAGTACTGCAGGATCACATAGAGAAACGGGTGCAGAGGCACGCCAAACCCTCGCTTGTGGAAAGCTATAAAGGACACCACGTATCCCTCCACAGGAGCAGGGAGTGTAGGGTCCTTCAGCACATGACATAAACCCATATTTCACAAGTTTTTGCAGGTGCCCCAGTGTAACAGTAGAAGGATTCTAGTCCTGCTCTGCCACGACTCAGGGAGGAAGAAAGGGCAACACCCTCATGATCCCGGTACATCTATTTCCAATTTCTTTTTCTCTCTCTCTTTGTCTCGCCTTTTATCTTCCTTTTTTCTAGGTACATGGAAGGAAGTAAGGAGTGAGCGACGGATGGGGTGAGAGGATATAGGGGTGTGGAAGGGTGACTGCCAGATTCAAACCCCGCAGCATCGGTGGTCAAGTGGCTGGGCCTTCTCAGACGTAGTAAGGGGCCTGGTAAACTATGTTTACTCGCCTCCCCAATTCCTCGCACGTCATGCCAATGACATCAGCAAGGAATATAGGAGCCTTATCCTCAATGGCCCCCCCAAAGGCTGGGGGGCTGCTAACAGCTCAGCGTTCTATGGCAAAACCCGACTTTAAGCCGGGTCAGAGACGCCCATAGTGACTAGAACAAGGGATGAAGTGACACAAAGGGTGGCCAGGAACGGCCACATCTAGTGCCCCATCGAGGGAATTCGGCATCCTCAAACTTCATATCTGAGTCTAAAACTGGAGGTTTCCATCGCGCCCCTCCTGGTGGGCTAGCATCTAGCCATCTAGATTTTCTGCATGGATTATCTAGGAAAGACACATGAAAGCACATGATCTAGATTTGATGGGGGGCACATAAACCCCTATTTAATCCTAAGGGGAGGGACGTGCCCTGGTTGGCTCTCACCCATCGAATGGTGACCCAAGCTCCACTCAGATCCTGACTTGGCACTTCGATGTTCAGTCACAGACCATTAGTCAGCTCACTTAGCTCAGGGATTACACCATCTAGCAGGTACCTGCAGTTCAGCCCCTCCAGGAAATTGACACACCTGAGGACACGGTCGGTACAAATGTCGCACCACAAGCTGACAACCCAGACGGGACTGCAGGGCTACGATAAAAGTCAGCAGGGTTAAAAAGCAAGTAGTATCCATACAATTTAGCCCCCTTCCGAGTTATCATTTCAGATATGGCCTCGGGGGCTGCACGGTAGGCACCACCATGAGAATCTTGGCTGAAATTGTGGAGGTTGTAGTCCCACAAACCACGTCGCCGAATCCCATGGAAATGCCAACATTAGTATATGGACGTCTACTCCACCTCCCACTGAGGGGATTTTATTTCTCACCCCCTCAAATGGAAGACACGGGGGCTACTATCAGGGTAAAATACCTCGGTGCCAGGAGACGCCAATTACGGCTCGCAAACACAGAAATGACTGGATCCCCCTGGCGGCAAACGACTGGGGAGCCACAAGCCCCGTATCACATAAAGCCCCCCCACTCCAGGCCAGGGGAAGGGGCCGCTTACCTAGAAAATTAATAACCACCTCATAGATAGGTCGTCGAAACAATCTCACGGCTCTACAGTTGAACTGGGTAGGCGGCATCACAACCATGAAGGAGGAGGCATCCAGCCACCCCCCTTTGGTACCTCCGCTCCTAGGGAAAGCATGGCCAGCATCATGGCCATGAAGGAGGAGGCATTCATTACCTGACAAATGATGATGCAAGCATGCCCGACAGCATATACCCAGGAGCAGAGACCTATCTCATCACCGATCGTGATAATGACTTGATCAAGGGTATACGTACATCAGCCGTGGCCCCCACCCATGCTAGGCCATGGCTCCCCGATTAAAAGCTGCATGCTTGCCTCATCATTTGTCAGGAAAAAGTAGGGGAAGCCACTGGCCATGATGGGGCAAGAGTAGGGGGAAGCCACTGGCCACGACAGGGCAAGATAAGGCTAGACAGGGCATCCATCCCCCCTACCCGAGAGCTCCATGTAATAGTAGGGGGGAGCCAGGCCGACCGCGCTGACCACCAGGAAGACTTAGAAGCAAAGCAAAGCCGGCCCCACCAGGAAGTGGCTTGCAGAACCCTCTTGAGTACTATCCACCGCATCGACAAGAAGTCTCCAGACCAGGTCCGAAGACCGTAGAAGCCCCCAACTGACTATCCTGTATTTGGACACACTTGTCATGTAAATCCCTTTGTGGATATATTTGTAATAGATAATAGTTGGTAGTTTTCTGACAGCTTCCCAGCTACAAAAGGCCCCCTTCCTGCAGGGGGGAGGGCTAGAACATTTCCCCCTTACATTTAGCGAACATTTCGAGCTCTTAGCTCGCCCCCTTTGTAACACTGTTCTTCTTCTCCAATACAAAACATTGGACGTAGGGCTACCTCATAGCAGGGGCCTAAAGCAGGATAAACTATGGTGTGCTTTGTAGTTCTTCATAGTCTGCATGACCACCTCAGAATAAGAACACACGATCTTGATCACCCTATATCTTCCTGGTGCAAAAAGCACCAACAGTTATCAAGCTAGTATCGAGATGGCATCGTTTGAGGCACTATATGGACAACAGTGTAGAATGCCACTGATCTAGAGTCAGACTGGAGAAAGTCAAGTATTTGGTCTAGAAATATTGAAGGATGCTGAGAAGTAGGTTCAAATGATTTGAGAAAATCTAAAGATTGCTCAATCTCGATAGAAGAGCTATGCGGATAAAAGAAAAAGAGATCTTTGATTTGAAATTGGTGATTTCGTATACCTTAAAGTTTCCCCTATGAGAGGCACTCGAAGGTTTATGGTCAAGGGAAAGCTAGCCCCAAGATATGTCAGTCCATTCAAGATCATTAGCCACAAAGGAGAAGTAGCTTATCAACTGGAATTGCCGCCTCAGCTATCAGACGTACATGACGTGTTTCACATGTCATAGCTCAAGAACTGTTTGCGAGTCCTAGAGGAGCAACTACCAATGGAAGAGCTGGACCTAGCAGGTGATTTGACATATAGTGAGAGGCCAATTAAGATTTTGGATATGGTAGATCAAGTGACTTGTAATAAGGTCATTGAGAAGTGCAAAGTTCAGTGGAGTCACCATATGGAAGATGAAGCTAACTGGGTGCACGAAGAAGAGCTTAGAGCATATTACCCAGAGTTTCTTCTGAGTGTGCCTGAATCTTGAGGGCGAGATTCCATTCGGAGTTTCTAAAATTTGCCAAGATACTGCATTCACCTAAAATTTGCTATGATTGCATTGCATGCATAATTCTTTTCCTAAGCCAAGTCCAATTCCGATGTCCGAAAGGATGTCAAAATTCTTTTCCTTCAAATCCGAATTTCGTATCAGAATTCAAATTTCTTTCGTCAGATTTCCATATCCCTTGATTTGAGTTTCAAATCGATTTCAAAATTCTATTTCAAAAATATTCCAACCCTTGACTTCAAATTTATTTGATCTCAACCCTTGAACCATTTTTCCAAATTTCTACCTTTGAGAAATGTTCAAAAACTTTCATTTAAATTCATATATCCTTTTGAATCTATTCAAACCAGCCACGAAAATTTTGAAAATAATTTTTGTATTCTTTTTTGTATTCAGCCGAGCCCACGAAGCAGATCATCCGAATTTCCGTTTTCATTTTGCAGCAGCCTTCCGGCCCAACTCGGCCTTGTGGCCCAACACCGGCCTAGCCGGGTCTCTTCCTCCTCTAGTCAGGGCAGGCAACCGCCACCTCCACCATCTCCTGGTCGCCTCCCGGCTGCCCACTAGCCGTCGACCCCTCCGTTCCTCAAGTGGACGCCATTCCCCCATCAATCCTCAGCTCCCTGCCACCCCTTCCCGAGCTGAAATGGCCAGAGTATTGAAACTCCACCGGCCATCGGACCGTCCCCCATCGACCGGTCACCTCCTAGCACGCGGTCCATGAGCTATGGATCGAGTCCATGCCATTTTCCTTTCGAAAATAAATTCCCATCAAGAAAATCCCCACCATCTTACAAAGAGGCCCCTACCTTTATCCAAAATTAGGCCACAGTCCACAAAAATTCCAAATAGAACCCCTGGAATCCAAAAATATTTCTAGATATAGCCCTAGCCACTTTCCAAAAATTACAGATAGCTCCCCAAAACTCTTTTCGTCGTATCTTCTCCACCGCAACTCTGATTTCGGTGATTCTTGCGCCAAATTTCTCAAAATCATTCACACTTTCATTTCAAACATTCATAACACATGTTTGTTGCATATTTATTGACTCTGTGCTCATGAGTAGGTGATTTCTCTCTGGAGCCATAGGTGTTCATGGGGTTTCAAGACGTTCTATACGAGGACTCCGATCTATTCACTTGTGAGCAATGAGGCAAGTGTCCTTGAATATTTTGCACCTATTTTCTCTATCTATTCTGTAGAATTAGAACTACATGATAAGAATGTATGTCCCACGCACCAATGTTAGGGTTTGATTAGAATTGACTTATCGTTCTTGAAAATCTGAGAAGTATTGGGTAGATGTCATAGGCTTAGAACTACATAGCCTTGCATGACTTGGTCTGGGTCTGGGTAGTTGTTGTGTTACTTCATTTATGCTTATTTCACCCTGGCAATGTTTATGGTTATTTGATGCTATTAGTGTGTTGAATAGGATTTGGGGTGAAAAAAATGGAACTTGTTCGGTGTGATGCCAATAGTACAAGGCTTTGTCCAGTGTGATTCTGCAAGCCTATGGTTAGTTATCATACACAAATCTAAGGACTGGTTTTGTTCGCACAGAAACTTGATGGCTCATGTGGAACGGGAGAAAACCTTGTCTCGTAAGGTTAATCCGGATGCTTTTCTCTTCAAAACAACAAAGGGTAATGAAAGCAACTAAAACTACACTAGCTACGAAACTCAGAACAAGTAATGTGAAAAAGTATGGTTGTATTGATTGATTGTGTCTCCCTTTGGTGCATACACATCAGCCCTATTTATACTACTCGACTCTTATCTCTTTACAACTTTTTAAACTGACTCCTTTCTCTTTACAACTCGACTTGTGACTTACATGGACTCTACCTCATGATCTTTATCTATTTGAACTCCTAACTTGATCCTACTCGGACTCTAACTCAACTTGATCTCCACCCCAACTCGGTTTTCAATTGAATCAAATTCCGCATCCTTGGACCCTTCTTGGCTCGAACTTAGTTTACCCCGGCCATGACTCTTCCTTACTCAAACTCAAGGTCTTGATTCCCCCTTGGTCTCAGACTCCATTTCAATTCAGACTTGTTTCCTTGATCTTCTTCTTGAGTTCATCTAGACAACTTACCTGAACTTCACCTGAGCACCTTACCCGAGGCTTACCCGATCGCATCAATGCTTACCGGGCCTTATATGTTCCTACCTGACCGAATTACCTTACCCGATTCTTCTCCCGATCAGACTTCTATTTACCCGGTCTTACATGGTCTTACCCAGTCGAATTACCTTACCTAATCTTTTCCTGATCGGACTTCTGCCGACCCAATCGTACCCCGCCACCTTACCCGACATCCTTACCCGGCTGGCTAACACTTTGCTGCACCCGACTGCTTACCTGGTCTTACCCAATCACCTTACCCGGTTGGGTACCCTTCAACTGACCTCACCCAAAACTTCCCCATCGGCCTCCCACCATGACATAGGCTTATTTTGGCTGATAATGCATTAAGATAGCTCGGCTAACCCCAAGCCAACCTAGGTAACCCTAAAGCAACCCGGATAACCCCATTTGGCTTACCCGAGACCGAATGTGCCTTACCCAACCTTACCCCAGCCTCACCTGACTCGTAATTAGGCTAGAGTAACCTTTAGGTAACCTTGGTCCGACCCAAATAACTTTGGGTAACTCGAACACATCTGGGACACCCGAGTAACCTGATTTGCCTTACCGGAGACCGAATATGCCTTACCCGAGCTTACTCAAGCAACTCGGTATTGGCCATCATCAGTCCTTCCTCCACATTTTCCTTCATGTTGACCCTCACCACCAAGTTACCCGTTTCTCCTGATATTACTCGGGTTACACGATAACGTCGGGTTAGCCTTCTTACCCGCCCGGGTTACCCTCTGATGCACGCTCCGTCAAGCCATCCTCCACTGTGTCACATTTTGTGGTGTAACACATGCCTCCCTGTTTTTTGCGTAACTTGTATGTAAAAGCAAGAAAGAAACTACCACAACCACGTAAATGATTTTACAAAACTCTTCTTTCACGCTTACATCGAACGATTACCCTTAACCATCCATGCTTCTCATTTCCACCAATCGACCTTGACACGATAATCCCCTTTATCGGTCTTGCCACATGCTAGGATAGTAATATTTCAAATACTTACCAGTCAAAGCCTTCAATAAAGAATGCCCTTCAAGGTCCTCCACGAAGTAAGCATTACCCGGCACCACCTGGATAACTCTAAACGGTCCTTCCCAACTAGGTGACCATTTACCAAACATACCACTTTGATTCTTAATGGCAAAATCATTTTCCATACTAGATCACCCACTTGAAATGATTTTCCCACAACACGTTTGTTGTATGCCTTGGCTATCTTTTCCTTTTCCTTCTCTATTTCCTCCAATACTTTGAGTCGGCTTTCAGGGGCTTTGTCTATTTTGTTCATCATCAACGCGGTATATTACTTAGCTGACAAATAATCTTACCCGATAATCCTCAAAATTTGCAAGCTTACTTCTATGGGTAGCACTGCTTCCTGTCCATATACAAGCTCAAAATGGGTTACCTTTGTAGCTCCGTGCCTTGATGTTCTATGCGCCGACAATGCCTCCGATAATTTTTCATGCCACCTCCTTGGGTTGTCTTTGATTCTCTTCATTATAATCTTGATTAGCACCATGTTGCTAGCCTCGGCTTGACCATTGGCTTGCGCATAATATGGGGAAGGGTTCAACAACATGATCTTCATGGACTCTGCGAACTCCCTAAATTGGTGTGACATGAATGAAGGCCCTTGATCGGTTGTTAGAGTTTGAGGGACTCCAAACCAATAGATAATGTGTTCCTGCACAAAATTTAATACCTCCCGATGTGTCATGTTCCTCAACGGTACTGCCTCGGTCCATTTGGTAAAGTTATCCATCGCAACTAATATAAACTGATGCCCCTTGGATGATCTAGGATGTATGTAACACCCCAGGCATTACTGTAGCAACTACAATGTTGTACAGTGTCTCACTATGTTCTATAGAAGCTTGAATGAAATCCTGGACTTGTTTGGTTTGTATTATAAATGCTGTGTGGTTTGAATTTCAAATTCAAACTTATTTCTTATTTTTGAATCAATTCATTTTGATGCTTGTGTTAGAACTCTAATTTTTGCATACAAGTGTGCCAAACTAAGAACACTTTTATCAAGATCATCTTGAGATAGAATTTTAATGAATTTTCCAGATTTTTCCCACAAGGTTTGAACCCCTTTAAAATTCATAGACGTTTCAAATTGCAATCTGTTCTAGAATTGATACCATGAATTCTGTTGAGAAATTGAAGTCCACTCAATTGAGAAAGTTCTTTAGGATATTCAAATCTAGTACAATGCAAAGCTTGAATATTTTTGGAGCTTCGAAAGTTCGGGTTTTGTATTTTGCTAATCTAAGCAAGTTTGAATAAAAGAAAAACGTTGGTTTAAAACTGATTGGGCCCAGCCCATGAGCTATAGTGGTGCAGGTCGGTTTAACCCGACCGTGGCCATTCCTGTTAGTGACCCCGGGACAGGGGACGCACATGCCCGACCGCTCGATGCTGCTACTGCCGGACCGCTTCGACGTCAGCCATCAACACCGATGTGTGGGCCCGCCGCAAACCCCCTCTCTCTCCTCTGGCTATAAAAGCCCCCGATGGCCAAAGTTTGCTTCCCTTTTGCGTCACTTTTCCCCACCACTGTGGTAAGCCGCTGCCAACCGCTCACCACCGGCTAGCCGTTGCATCGAGCCGCCATTCATCGATTCCTCGCACATGCCTCATCTCCGTGACCTTGCACTTCCTTTGCCCCAGGTCTCATCGCCGTAGTCCTCTTCCTTCGCCCTGCCCGATGCATCGCGCACCCACCAACTGCCCATTGCTGGTTAGAGTCGTTCCCTTCACCTGTAGTCGCCGGAGCGCTCCTCCTCCATGTTCCTCATGCTCGTGCCGTTCTTGTACAGCTGGGGAACAAAGCTTGGGGGACTTCTTCCTCTTTGAGCCACTTGTCCTCCTCAACGCCGAGCGCTGCCACCAAGTCGAGCTTTGCTCTAGTGAGGACCCCTTCCCATCATTCCCTTCCAGCTTTTGGTGTAGCGGCGCGACGACCGTGTTCCCTAGTCCATTTTTTCGTCGCCGATTTAGGGTTTAAGCCACCGTTGAGCCATCGAGCTCCGCGCCACACGCGCTGGACGCGCTCCAGTGTGGTGACCACACGCTGCCGCACCCTGGCACTGTGGGCTAGCCAAGCTAGGCCAGGCCTGCCCGGGCAGCTGTGGCCGTGGGCTGCTGTGAGACCATGTGAACAGTGCGTTTTTCCAATTCCCTTTGGAATTTTTCAACAGAAATTCAATTCAATTCTAATTTGATTCAAATTCATGTGAAACTAGTTCAAACTTGGAATTTGGATCAAATTACTTTTAATCTTTGAATTCATGTCTTAATTCTGAGATAAAGTTATAAATTTCATTTAATTCCTTTATAATTTGCGCATAGCCTTGGAAATTCCTTACAAATTCCTAGAAAATGTTCCATAAGCCCAAAAATTATGAAGTTTGAACCCAATTTTGAATTAGAGGATCCTCTTTCTGTCTAGTAGCTCTATCACTCATGCTCTTCGCATGTGATCAAGTCTAATGGCTTCCTTTGCTTATGTTAAGTTGAGGCCATAATGGAATTATAGGAACCTTGTCATGACTCATTTTGGTCTTGGTTTTGTGTTGACCTTGCTG
>VSTD030002703.1:0-11556 GCA_008808055.3 Sporobolus alterniflorus
CTTTCATGTCGGGCAGGAAGATAATGGAAGGAGTTGTAATGTTGCATGAAACCATACATGAGATGCATAGAAAAAAGATGAATGGGGTAATCTTAAAACTCAACTTTGAAAAGTCCTACGATAAAGTAAAGTGGAATTTCCTACAACAAACTCTTAGAATGAAAGGCTTTTCTAAAAAGTGGTGTCATTGGATAAATCAATTCATAAGTAAATGAAGTGTGGGTATAAAAGTAAATGATAGTATTGGAAGGTACTTCCAAACAAAAAAAGGTTTAAGATAGGGTGATCCCTATCACCTTTGTTATTTAATTTAGTCACAAACATGCTTGCTTTACTAATGTCCAGAGTCAAAGAGGATGGACAAATCACTGGGCTAGCCCCACATCTGGTAGATGGGGGCATTTCTATCTTGCAATATGCAGATGACACAATTCTATTTATGGAACACAATTTGAAAGAATCAACAAATATAAAACTATTACTATATGCCTTTGAAAAATATAAAACTATTACTATATGCCATAAAAGCAAATTGTTCTGCTATGGTCAAGCTAAGGAGATGGAAGACTAGTATATTGAACTATTCAGATGTGGTCTAGGTAAATATCCCTTTAGATATCTAGGAATTCTGATGCACCACAAAAAAATAAATAATGCATATTGGAAAATAATAGTGGACAAGTTTGAAAAACAATTGAGCTATTGGAAAGGCAAATTGTTGTTGTATGGAGGCAGACCGGTACTAATAAACTTTGTTCTGAGTATCCTAGCTATGTTTATGTTATCCTTTTATGTAGTACCGAAAGGTATATTACATAAACTAGATTACTATAGATCCTGTTTTTTTGGTAAGAAGATAATCACAAAAAGAAATATAGGCTAATAAAATGGAGTATTATATGTAAACCAAAAGACCAAGGTGGACTAGGAATAGTAGACCTTGAACTTCAGAACAAATGTCTCCTTAGTAAATGGCTTTAAAGATCGATAAATACAGATGGAGCATGGCAACAATCATTAAGAAATAAATATGTGAAGAATAAATCAATCACATAGGTAAAAAGAAAACCTGGCAATTCACAATTTTGGAGTGGATTAATGAATGTTAGAGATCAATTTCTATGTATGTGCGATTTTGGATTATAGGATGGCAAACAGATCAAATTCTGGTAGGATAGATGGTTGGGTGCAAATATTCTAAAAGAGCAATATCCTAACCTTTACAACATAGTCAGAAAAAAGCCCAACATCAGATATTTTCAGTACAACTTCGTTGAATGTATCTTTTAGAAGGAGCATGGTTGCTAAATATTTACATTCATGGCATAACTTAGTTTTGAGAATAGCAAATATATATTTAACGGAACGATCATATGTTTTAGATGGTCACTCAAACCGGATGGCCAATTCACTGTCACTTCAATGTATCAAGCTGTGTTAGACTCAAATATTGTGCCATATAACAGCTACCTGAGGAAGATCAAGATACCACTGAAAATAAAAATATTTTTATGGGTTCTGTATATAGAGGAAATACTTACCAAAGACAACTTAGTTAAGAGAAACTGGTATAGAAATGTAATGGGTTGCTTTTGTAATAATTATGAGACAATACACCATCTCTTCTTTGATTGTAATCTTGTTAAGTTTAAATGGAAGGCAATACAATTAACATTTGGGTTAGGAACACCTATTAACATTAACAATATATAAAATGCTTGGGTACAAAATATGAACCCAAGCATCAGATTCTTACTGTTTGTTGGAATAGGCGTGAAGTTCTGATCAATATGGTTCAACCAGAGTTGCCACGGCCACGTAGCCCCGTACATGTGGCAACACAGGATCTACCCTCCCTCCAGTCCCCCACGCGCACGCCAAGGCAGGAAGGATTGTGTAATAACATTGGTTATATGAGGTAGATTTCTGGTTAAAGGAATTATATTTACAGCTTTAAAAATAATAGAGAAAAATAAAGTTCAGGTGCATGTACAGCTGATGAATGAGATAATGCACCCATGTGACATATAAACCACACCGTGTTTCCGAATTAGTACTATCATGCAATTTTAGCATTATATGATTTGAACCGGTAAAAACAAATACTAAGAAGAATGTTCTTGCTTCCATCACTTACAAAATATAAGTTTTATTTGAAATGTTTTTATACATTTTCATTAAATAAAGAAAGCATAAAAAAAGACTGCAATGAAAACAGAAATGTTGTCCAGGTGGCTGTTGGGGGATGTGGGAGCAGCAAGTAAAACTACTCTCAATATTTAAATTGTTGTTATTTTTTACTTTTTCACTACGTTTTGATCATTCGTCTTATTCCAAATATTAATTCTAATATATAAAATTTTAATACATATTTCCAATTTTTAAGGATATATCAAATCATAATAAAATATATGATATTTTTTAAAAAATAAGATGAATGATTATTAAATGTAACCTAAAAATCAACTACAGTAACAATTTAAATACATAGGAAGTAGCTAGGGAACTTGGATAAGGATTGCGGAAGTACACGTACAAGTGTAGCTCTCGGGTTGGCAAGGGAATGTAAGCAGCTGCTAGAAGTTAGCATGACAGAGAAGTTGCAGAATAGCACAAGAAATCTGAACTTCCAAGGATACAATCACTCTGTAGCTTTGATGACAACCCAGCTCGAAGAATGGCGTGCAGATCATCATTTCACAATGACTGAGCGTGCTCGCGCGTAGTTTTCACGGCCAAACTTTGACAATTGCCATTGCGACACCTATCCGGATTGGAACTGTGGACAGGAGTCGGAGCAGGATATGTGTTCAGGAAACCATGGACCTGCAGATCCCCCAAATCCTTGCACAATTTCACTCCTAGGTTTTAGCTACATCGAGACGAGCACCTCGTTCTTTTTGGGCCGCACGCGGATCACATTCGGGTGCCCCCAGAATCTGGACATTTGGAGTGGATGATTTTGTCACCCACTATAAAAGTAGTCAGGTTCAGCTCTTCCTCCATGTGGACTTCCTCACAGCACCCAGAAAACCTTTGAGTGATGCAGGAGTCATACATGTGTGTGCTGAGCTATACTCCACACAACTGAAAGAAAATCTCTAAAGCAGCTGCTGTCCCCATTCTTTCACTCACCATCTTGAATTTATCCGTTAAAATAACAGAACCTGCGTATCTTACTGCCCCTAAAGGGAGATCGACAAAAGATACGGTGAGGTTTTCACGTCCACTCGACTCCTCCCGCATAAGCACCATTTCCTGTTTCCCAGATCTGGAAGCAAACTCGATCGCCCTGTTGGAAATGAGCAAGCTCCGGCATGGTATCGTATCGTCAGTTACATGCTGCAGTCGTTGCATGCTGTGAGAAAGTGTGCGGACGGAACAGACATGCAGGCCAGGAGGACCACGATGTCTGAAGAGGATAGATAGCGATTCGTTTCTTATATCATAGGGACCACACTGGGGTATTAGGTGTGAGGTCTAGAGAAATTAGGAGGTCACCACTCACCATCATACCATTTTGGTCAAGTTTACCAACAATGGGAATTCAAAAAGAATACAGTAGTAAGCGGGAAGTCTTGTACACGATTAGCTCAACCATAAATATGGAAGTCCATTCGGGTTACAGGATCTAGGGAAGTGGGCTTTAAAGTACTAATGATTCCTCAACATATTAAAATATAAGGTACATTCACTCCATTATTAAATTGGTGTGGTTACGACAAGAAATTTAATGTAAAAGTACACTAAAGTACCTGTCCTATCGACATCAATTTGAGAACTCATGGAGTACATAATACGGTCGCTGGTAGTTAAATATACATTTGGGGTTACGCACACATTGGCTTCAGATTTTTTTTTGACATTTCTCTTTCTGGTACAGTTCAAATGCAGAGGTCTTGTGAATATTGCCTGCAGCTATGCATCTCTCCTTCCAGAAGTAGATTCAACTGTGCTCTTAGCATGGCACCATCTTGTACAGTTCAAATGCAGAGGTCTTGTGAATATTGCCTGCAGCTATGCATCTCTGCATCGCCTTTCAGGAAGCAACCTCATCCCTGAACTGAAGATAAAATCAATAATGTATAGCATCTTGTAAAAATAGAAATAACAATGTACATGGGGGCACAATCTCAGGGTGAACAGTACTTCTCCAATGTCACTTTCAACAACGATAGTAACCCAACCGTTATTGTTCCTTTCACAACTACTGTTATTTGTACGGCAGGGACGCCCAGTATATACGGTGTGTTGATTTCTGTCATCTCGTTGATGCTGACGTCGATGAGATGAGACAACCTCTCGAGTCTCGAGGATTAACTGCTTGTGAGAGCAAAACTATCATGCCAGCTGACAATTCTGCATCAATGACACATCAATAGTACGGAGTGCTTACCTTGCGTGCAGTAATCGTGTGCATTTTTGCACCGTAAAAAGATGTCGCGACATTGAGCTTGAGTTAATAGAGATCAAATCTAAAAGTTAGTACAAGGAACAGTTTAATCAAAGCAAAGAGTCAATCAAAGTGTTGTCTGAAACTCTGAATAGCTAGAGCTCAATGACTTGTCCCTGCTGTTGAATTACCTCACTTCATAATCCAAAACGTTGCTGAAGTAAACATAATAAAGCAAAGAAGAGACATACAGGGGAACATCAAAGCTACGAGCAGAATATTAGATTGAGAAGAACCTGCGCTGATGATAGCCGATGAGAGAAATCGATGGCTGCCTGCGACAACGAGAAGCTGGCAAGGTCACCACCTGGTAATGAGCTGAGGTATGCTGAGACAGTTTGTGTTCGGTGGAGAAGATGGACACATGAAGAACCATCCGGATTATCCCATGGTGAGGTCAGAACTCAGAGAGGAGGGAGCAGGAGCATGGCCGGAGGCATTGGATGGTCATGCACGTGCCCTGCTTCTCCACCATGCACAACCACCATCTATCCCTTATCTAATCTCCATTGCTTGGAGGTGCCAAGGAAATGGAATGGACAAATATATGTACTCGCAGATTCCATACCCATACCCTCCCCTCGCTTGTACTTATAGAGCGAGGATTTACTCCCGTACGTGCTACTGTAGTCTCTGTCTCTCTCCCGTACAAACAACAGTAGGTATTGAAAAAGTAGTATACTGCACCTCAGTACAAAATTATTTGAAGATTTTTACAGAGCCGTATATTGTTTTTATAGAAAAAGTGGTATTGTTATATGGTAGTTTTGAAAGTGGGAAAATATTTATAATAATTATAATTAAGGATAATAATTGAATAGTTACTTTTATATTTTTTACTTCCTCGCTCCACGCCGTCACCACTCGGTTTCCTGATCATCCAATGGTAGGGCACGTGTGCCGCCAGGGAGGGCCACCAGCAAGGCGAAACATCAACGTCGACATCACCTTCACGCCGCCGCCAACCCATTAATGATATTTTACAATAAATTTAATATTAATTAAAAAATGTCATCGATTAAGATTACTAAAATACTCTTATACTATACTAAACATACTACCATAATATAATGATAAAAAAGGTAGTATAAAACATTTTAAACCGTAAGATCTAGTAATACTACTCTTTTTTTATAGTAGTATAGAACCTTGTAAAATTTCTCAATTATTTTGGGTGTCACCGGAAAACACACACACAACAAAAATCAGAGATCTTGGAAGTTTAGACAAAAAAATCCTTAAAATGATTGGCATGATTTCACACAAAATTATTTCCAATCTATAAGACATCACGACGATGCATATAAGTACTATAATTTAGACCCTCAATGGGATCAAGGACGAGATTCACCAGTATTTTACATTTTTGTCATTTTGGACACAACCTAAAAAGAGGGAAGATTTCGCCGAAGTATTTCATATGGCAGCGAATTTCCATGCGCTGTTTTCGTCATCCCTTTTTTGGGACGGAGGCGTACGTCTTTCTATCATGACGGTTAGGAAATCAAACTCTAGATGCATTGTATATGTTACAATCTCTTGTAATCCGAATTGTACTTAAACTGGACACTTCCCTAAATAACATGACTCCTAGAAGCGTTGTACCTCTCATGGAGGCCGCTGATGTGTATTTATACTCAGGAGAGATTACAAGGATACTGGAACTGACTTGATCTAGGAGTCATGTTATTTAGGGACTCTTTCCATGGTCAAGTGTCCTGTTTAAGTACAATTCGGATTACAATAGATTGTAACGTATACAATGCATCTAGAGTTTGATTTCCTAACAACCCCCCTCAATCATAACTTCACTGAGTTTAGATTGTTCTGGAAATTCTGGATCAGCTGTGTTGAGAGCACTTTTGTAAAGCCATTTGCTACTTGATCCTTGGAGGCAACTGGTCGAAATTCTAGTTGCTTGTTAGCTACTCTTTCTCGAATAAAATGGTAGTCAATTTTAACATGTTTGACTCGCCCATGAAAGATAGGATTTGCAGAAAGATATGTGGCTCTCAGATTGTCACACCATAAACATGGTTTATCATCTTCTTTGACTCCAAGTTCTTTGAGAATTGATTGTACCCAGACAATCTCTCTGTAGTAGCATTTGCCATGGCCTTATACTCGGATTCAGTGCTTGATCTTGAGACTGTGGGTTGTTTCTTTGCACTCCAAGCAATCAAATTGGGGCCAAAGAATATCGCAAATCCTCCAGTAGACCGCCTGTCATCCACGCAGCCAGCCTAGTCTGCATCTGAAAAGGCGTTGATCATCTTGGATTTTGACTTTCTGAATGCTAGACAAGTGTTGAAAGTTCCTTTTACAAATCTCATAATCCTTTTGATAGCAGTCCAGCGCTCATTTGTAGGTGCATGTAGGTACTGACAAACTTTGTTAACTGAGTACGCCAAGTCCGGTCGAGTAATTGTCAAGTACTGCAGGGCACCCACAATGCTTCTATAATGTGTACTGTCTTCACTATTGAGTGGATCTCCAGTATAGGCTGAAAGCTTCATGTTCCTAGCTAAAGGTGTAGAAGCTGGTTTGCACAAACTTATGTTGGTTCTCTGCAGAAGTTCACGAGCATATATTTCCTGTGACATTACTAGGCCATTGTGTACTTTCTTGACTTCAATCCCAAGGAAATAATGTAAATCCCCTAAGTCTTTGAGAGCAAAGCTTTCTTTCAAGTCTTTCATCAATGTTGCCTCAGTAGAGGAGCTGACCAATATAATGTCATCTACATAAATAAGCATGTACATGGTAATACCTGACTTCTTGTAGACGAATAATGAAGTATCAGACATGGACGGCACAAATTCAAGTTCATGCAACCTGGTGCTTAACTTCGAGTACCAAGCTCTTGGTGTTTGTTTTAAATCATAGATTGCCTCATCAAGCTTACAAATATATGAGGGATGATTCTTGTTTTTGTACCCAGCTGGTTGTTTCATGTATACTTCCTCTTCTAGAACACCATGAAGAAATGCGTTCTGCACATCTAGCTGTTTCAAACACCAGCCTTGAGAAACTGCAAGAGACAAGACAAGTCAAGCTGTAGCAACTTTAACAACTGGACTAAAAGTGTCATCATAGTCTATACCATATCTCTGTTTGAAACTCTTTGCTACCAGCCGAGCCTTGTATCTATCAATAGATCCATCCGCTTTTTTTTGATCTTGTAGACCCATTTGTAGTCAATAACATATTTTCCATTTGCAGGAGTTACCAAGTGCCATGTATTATTATTTTGGAGTGCTTGAAATTCAAGGTCCATTGCTTTCCTCCAATTTTTGTCATTAAGGGCTTCATCAAGTGTTCGAGGTTCTCGACATAGATAGAGAGTATTGTATTGTACCATCCGTATAAACTTTTGGTTTGAAAATACCTGACTTTGATCTTGTTTTAATATTTTCTACTGGTGCCAAAGGAACATCTATAGTTCTTGATTCCACAGTGGATCTGGGATCAATTCCATGCTGCACTTGTTCTGTTTCCACTGGTTGAGACGTCGATGGAGCACAGGAACGCTGTTCGGTCGCTGCTTCGCCAGACTCGTGTGTCGGAGACAGAGCAACGATGGCCTCAGCACCAATGACAGCGACTGAATCATCTTGAACACTGATTGGAAGAGAATCCCAGTCGTCTTGGCTAGGTGTACCCAGTGAATTATTCCTCACATTATTTTCATCTTCTGAAATTTCTTGTTGAATCTCATCTTCTGAACGAGGTAAGGCATGGCCTTCCAGAAACGCGTGTGACTCAGGAAGTGAATTGGGAGGTAGTAACATGATTTCTTGTCTAAGTTTGGCTCCTGCATTATCATGGAGACCTTCAAAAGGAAAAACTTGTTCATCAAATATAACATCTTGAGAGATATATACTCTACCAGTTTTAGGCTTAAGGAACTTGTATCCTTTATGTATAGGACTATATCCTATGAATACACATTGTGTGGAGCGAAAAGCCAATTTCTGAGAGTTGTAAGGTCTTAAATTCGGCCAGCATGCACTACCAAATACCTTTAGTCTAGAATAGTCAGGTCTTGTCTCCAAAAGAACTTATGTAGGAGTTCTCATTTGTATTACTCGTGAAGGCAGGACATTGATTAATCGAACGACAGTTACAAAGGCCTCATCCCAGAATTTCAGAGGCATAGATGCCTTTGCAAGGAGAGTCAACCCAATCTCAACTATGTGCATGTGCTTTCTTTCAGCTGACCTGTTCTATTGGTGCACATGTGGACACGAGACATGATGCTTAATTCCAATCTTTTTGAAAAAGGAATTAAGTCTTTCGTATTCTCCTCCCCAATCTGTCTACATTGTCAATATCTTACGATTAAATTGCCTCTCAACATGAGTCTGAAAGATTTGAAACACGTGAAACACCTCTGATTTATTCTTGAGTAGATATATCCACGTGAACTTACTGAAGTCATCAATGAAACTCACATAATACTTATATCTTCTAACAGATTAAGGAGTTGGTCCCCAAACATCAGAGAAAGCAAGTTCTAATGGATGTGAAGACATACTATCTGATCTCTTATAAGGAAGTTGATGGCTCTTGGCCTTTTGACATGCATCACAAACTAACCCACTACTTGCCTTCTCCTCAAAAGGAAACTCATTATTCTTTAGTACAAAATCCACTGTGCTAAATGACGGATGACCTAATCTGTTATGCCATAAATCCACTGAAGGCTTCGTTACTCCAGCTATCAGCTTTGCAAGGGTCCTGCACACCGACTTGATTGGATAGAGACCCCTTTCACACCTTCCTTCAAGTATTGTGTTCCTCGTGGCCCGATCCTTAATAAAAAACCAATATGGATGATATTCAAAGAACACATTATTATCTCTTGAAATCTTATGCAACAGAGATTCATTATAGCACTTGGAACCTGTAGGACATTATTGAGCTGTAGCGATCGGATAGGAGAGTAAATCGAGGAATTCCCAACATGACTAATTTTCATACCTGTGCCATTGGCTGCATGGACCTGATCGTGCCCCATGATATCTGTCATGAGTGGTCAATTTATTTAATTCTCCCATGACATGATTTGTAGCTCATGTATCTGTATACCAGTTTGTATCAACACCATAGGCAGGCATAGATGATGTAGCATATTTTTCTTCCACTTGATACTCTTCATCAAACCTATGCCAACACTCTGAAGCTTCATGGTTTGGTTTCTTGTAGATCTGGCACCTCAGTCTATCATCTTTCCTTTGGTTCGGGCCACCTTGAGCACGACCTCGACCGCCACCGCGACCAGAAGAACCAGATCTGCCTCCACGACCATTGCTTTTTCCTCTGCCTCGTCCCCTCATGGCCGAGTTGGCTGATGATAAGTACTGCTGGTCTGCCTCATGGAGCATTGCCTGTCGACTTTCAAAGCCAAGTGCTTGTGCATAGAGTTCATTAACAGATATGGGCTCCAACCGAGACATAACAGAAGAGACAAGAGGTGTATAGTCTGAATCCAAGCCATTGAGGATATAGGAAACAATTTCTTCATCATCTAGAGTCTTACCAGATGCAGCAAGCTCGTCAGCAAAACCCTTCATCTTTGTGAAGTATTGAGGTATTGTCATCGAACCTTTCTTAATATTTGTCAAGGAAAATCTAAGATTGGTTACCTTCGCTCTCGACTGAGATGCAAAAAGTTCTTCCAAAGCTGTCCATGCTGATGTCGCTATTACCTTGGTGGCCACATGTCCAAGGATTTCTCTGGTGATAGAATTCAGCAGATATGAAAGGACCTGCTGGTCTTGAGCAACCCAGATCTTGTATTCTAGATTGGGTATCTTGATTGCTTTCTTATCATCCGTCATTGCGGTGATTTCTGTAAGCGGCACAACGGTCTCCTCATTGAGGTAGTGGATGAGTTGTGGGCCTCGAATTGCAGGGAGAAACTGCGCCTTCCACAAGATCCAATTATCTCTTGTGAGCTTCTCACCAACTGTCGGTCCGAGCACCGTAGGTAGGGATGTCGATGAACCTGTCAACATGTTCTCTCCTCTCTTGCTAGATGTATTTGGAAGAGGTGGCTTTGACTACCATGTTAGATTGTTATGAACCAACCAGTTCACCTAAAAGCTTAAGCTGATAGGGAAAGGTGATTAATTCTTTTATTGTTTAACAATGACTAGCTAGGCGTGGAGATCCATCGTCATTGACACTGATGAATGTACCAACAAATGAACGGTTCCTGCTATCTATGTCCCTCCCGTCTTTTTCCCCTCCTTCCTTCCGTGATTGAGGACGCCATCATTCAACGACCACGGAGTGATGAGGGGTGTGCTGCTGGTTCAGGAGACACTGGCAGTGGCAGTTATCCGATCGACCCCAGCCCACCCGGTTTTCTCCCCCGATCACCGCCGCCGGTCATTTTTTTTCCTCTGGCGTGACAAGATTTGCATTTTCTTATAAAGAGATCGCCACTGAATTAATAATAATAACTAAGTTGATAACCCTGCATGATGTTGTGGGATTTTAAAATATCTTTTACGTAAATTTACATATTGATAAGTTATTCAAAAAGTGAAATAGAATCGGTTAGTTCGTCATCGTGGGTGTCATTGTGTGGAGGGATGCTAGACATGGGACGGTAGTGAAATGGAACGGTGACGGCAAGTGGAGCTCTGATGATGTGGTGCTCTGACTAAAGAGGAAGTAAAATGAAGACGTAATTGAGTGGTAGAGAGAGTGATCAATGTTGAGATGACACTTTATAGCAGTAGAGGGTGGGAGTCGGATGGTCTGAGGAGGGTGACCGACAGCAGTGGTGCGGATGCAATACTTCAATTTCGGCTCGAGAGGGAAGGAGATGGGACAAACCGTTGCTAAAAGATGAAACGGAGGCAAGGAGCTCATCTTGGCTCCATAGGAAGGAAGTGTGACACTGCGCAGCGCGCGTGGCGACGTCGGCTGAAAGAGAGGTGGCACCTCGGAGGGAAAACGGATGAGACAACGTCAGTTGGGTTAACGTGAATGTTACTCGGCTAAAAAATAAAGAAAATTCATATGATCGATTCAGATGCTATAAATGGATGGTAGAGATTTAAATTAATAATTAGTTAATTTAATTTTTT
>VSTD030002704.1:0-11555 GCA_008808055.3 Sporobolus alterniflorus
CCTGCTGTTTTAACTGGTTAAATTAAGTGAGTTTCAGGGTTGATTGCCTATTCACCCCCCCCTCTAGTCAACTTTCAGTTTCCTTGAAGGAAACTGGCTCACTACTATTACTGTATCTGCTATTTTATATTTCCAGTTGTATTAGTTTATAGTTTAAATTTAGTTTAATTTTGAATTCAAATTTAGTTTCAATTCCTGCAAGAATATGTAATCCAACAGAATACTTCCATAATATAGTTATGATCAACTTTATGTGTCAATTATGACAAGTGTTATATTGCATTTGAATTTATTTTCTTGCAAAGTTACAGCAGAATTCACTATTTGGCTAATTTTGAAATTTTGGTCAAATAGGTTCAGAAATTTATCTGTAACACACTGTCCAAAATTCCTTTTATTCAGGCCATCTTAAAACAATTGGCCCAAAAGTCATAAGAATTTTATTTACTATAGTCAGAATATTCACTTGTGTCATCCTTTAAGCTAATTTTAAAATTTTGGCTTATGATTCGGCAATATGATTACGCATAATATATCAAGAGGTTTGATTCATCTTAATTAAGTCATTTCTCACAATTTAGCTAAGTATGAGCAAGAATCATCTATATATGTGCAACAAAATGTATAGATCATATTCATTCGGCCATTTTTCCAGTTGGCCTTATTGAGCATGAACTATACCTAGGTTTATTCTTTTTGTTAAGCCATTTTATGCATTTGGCTGGACACAAATGAATAATTCCTTTATGATTAATGCACTCATTACAACACCACCATGATGATTTTATTAATAAAATCTCTGGTTGCACTTGTGGACACAACTATCCTACATGGGCCCTGGACGTCAAGATAAGCTTGGCCTTCCGAGGAATACTTCCTGGACTTAGTTCCCCTGAGAAACGAGAAGCGACATTTCTGGATACATACAAGTACCAAGCATTATTCATCATCCGAAATCACCTCCACCCCAACTTAAAGTAACAATATGTGATAGAGGAAGAGCATCATAGTCTTTGAGTGACACTACAAAGCCGTTATGAACAACAGAAGACAATTCTATTGCTAGAGGCCAACCATGAGTGGGCTCAGATTCATCTTCAAGACTTTAAGTCTATTGAGGACTATAATCATGTTATTCATAAGGTCTGCGTCAAATTATAATTTTGTGAGAAAGAACCATCAGAGGAGGATAAGATTGAAAAGACTCTTCAAACTATGCTCCCTTCTGATCAGATCTTCCAACATCAATATCGGGTCTGAAGCTACCAACACTATGCTGACCTCATTCATGACCTACTCTAGGCTAAGAAGCATAATGAACTTACTATTAAGAATCATCACCAACATTGTATTGGGGCTACTCCTCTCCCTGAGATCTATCACAATGAGAAGAAAGATAGTTCTTCTAAGGATAACAATCCAAAGAAAAATGGTAGGCCTGCTAGGTGCCGATGCAATAGGCGTAAGAACAGGTAGCTCTCAAAGATGATGAAAAATTACGGTACCTCTTCCAAGGGGAATAATATGCAGTGCAAGGCATGCGGAGCTTTCAAGCACACAGTTGAGAAGTGCCATACAACTAAGCACCTTGTGATCTTGTACCAGAAATCCTTAAGAAAGGACAAGAAAGCCCAAGGTTCGAGATCTAGATATGAAGCTTACAATACAAATGTATATGTTCACTTGACTTCTGCACGAGCCGACAATCGTAGGGCCGGCAACTGCCGCGCCGGTGCGTCGCCAGGCGTGCCTCCACCGAACCGCCACATCCGTACACCACCGCACCGCTTTGGTGGTTGCCTCGCATGTATAAAAGCAAAGGAATGAATGAATGAGAAAGCACAAGTTCTAGTCTCAATCTTTGTCTCTCGAATTCTATTTACAACACTTTACTTCACTTGGTTGCTAATCCATCCCAGATGGGGGTTGATGTAGATGGGCTAGCCTGCCGCCTATGTTGTCCTACGGACTGTGGCTGGCAGGCACGAATACAGAGCCTCCTGACAAGCGTTGTTCTGTCCCATTGCACCGCGTGGGGAGGTGCTGCTTTAGTCTGCCTTTTCGGGGGATGTGAAGCCCCCCGGGTGAGTTGCGTGATGTGGTGTTGACCGCCCGGGTCCCTGATGGATCATACCTCTTATGGAGAAACCCGCCTTTACCAGGGCGTGCTTATCCCGTGCCAGAGCTATCATGCCAACTATGTGTGTCCTTGTGGTAGAATTGCTATATCAGATGACGATGTGATGACTTCCAGTACTCAACTACCTGCTTTCAGGTGTGCGTGGGTTCTTGTGGCCGTGTCTTGTCGTACCAGGCATTAAATATCACCGCTTCCCGAGAACCCGGCTCCGTTGGTGCTTATCAATGCCAAAAGCCCTCAGGCGTGGCTCCCAGGAGCCCGAGTATGTCCTGAGCCGGGGGGATGCGGTGGGTTGGGACAAAATAAGTATGTTGGAGAAGCAATTCAAAGTGCAACCATCTCAAGATAACAGAAGAAATATGGAACTTAAGAAGGGAAAAACTATGGCTAAGCTTGCTCCTCAATAACAAATGAAGCATACTCATCACAAGAAGGAAGAAAAGACTAATATTGATAAAAAGATTGGATATGCAAGAAGTGTTTTCTTAAATGTAAGGAGGCCACATATCAAAAATGGCATTGGCTATAAGAGTGATGACAAGCATAATTTAAGAGTGAACTCAAATGGTAAAGAGTTCATCAAGTTTACCAAGGCCAACTCTCACCAAGTGAAGAAGCAAAGCCTCAGCAACACTAATCGTGTTTCTTATGCTTCAAATACTAATGCTTCTTATGTTTCTCATATGTCTTATCGTGAATTTGATGCATCCTATATTCTCATGAGAAATAAGTTTGGTAGAGTTATTTCCTTATATGTTGGGCCTCACCACACGAGGCTAAAGACTTGTGTGTGGGTGTCAAAATATATTATCACTAACTTGAAAGAATCCAAACAAATTTGGGTATCTAAAAACAAGGCTTGAATTTGTTTTGTAGGCCTACTCCTCTAGTGGAAGATGTTGGGTGCTAGATAGTGGGTACACAAATCATATGACCAAGGAGAAAGAGATGTTCACATCCTTTGAGAAGAATGATTGCCCAAGTGACTCAACCATGTTTGGTGACAATAGTCAAGAAAATGTACTTGGGTATGGTAAAATTGCTATCACTACCGATCATCCATAGCTGCTACTCATCGGGGCAAGAAACAAAACATCCTTCTCAAGGGCCTCAAGACTCATCTTTATGTGCAGGTCCAACGACGCCCTCATCCGAGAGTCTCATCAGCAGATGAGTCAGAGACTTTCTCACTTGGAGGAGAGCCAGCGTGAAATGCGCACTTCCATGGGTCTTGCGAACCCTGAGCCTACAATCTATCCTCCTCTTCCTCCTCTTGCTATGGAAGATCCTTGGGCTTGGTACCACAATGATGACAATGGCGACGATGATGAAGACGATCAAGAGGCTGACGATGAAGAACAAGAGGACTCCGAGTGAAAACCTCACTTTTTCATCTAACTTTTTGGTGTTTGATGCCAAAGGGGGAGAAGAAGTTCTATCTATTTATCTAGATCATGTCGCTAGTGTGTGCTTCTCTTAGTATGCTGCTTCTCGAATTGTAATTTGAGACTAAGTGTGATTTGTTTAATTTCATACTTAATTATCCATGGCTTGTATGACCTTAATGCTTTATGAATTCCTATGCTTATTGTCAATCCATGAATATGCTCATTATGCTTATTGTTATGTCTATCTCGTTATTATTCATGAATCATGAATAGAAAATGGAAGAGCTCTCATTTGTGCAAAATTGGCATAGTCATCCCATTATTGATATTCAAAATCCAATGCACAAATTGAGTGGGAGCTTTCTATTTTGATGAATTATCATGTTATTATTTCAAAAATGAAACCTTGTTTGTGTTATCATCAATCACCAAAAAGGGGAGATTAAAAGTGCATCTAAGCCCCTAATATTTTTCGGTGATTGAAAACAACCCAAATAAGGATCTAATTGTTTCAATGAGTATTAAACAGTGATTTAGTTAATCAAAAAGGAGAAAACAACCCAAATAAGGATCTAATCATTTCAATGAGTATTAAATAGTGATTTAGTTAACTAAAAATGAGAAAAGGAAAAGAGACCTCCCAATTCTTGTGAATTCAAATGAAGGGCCCTTTATCGGAAAAAGAGGTCAAACGGTACTACAAGAGGCTTTTAAGCTCTTTGAGTGTAGGAACACCGCACTATCAAGAGGGGTATGAAGGATGAAGTGATAAATACCAATTTGAGCAAATTCCCATAAAACCAGCTATCCACACCCGAGTGTCAGGCGGACATTGTTCGCTCCCACCAGACTTTGTCCGACTGCTCTAGACATTATCCGGGTGACACTGAACATTGTCCGGAATTCAAAAAATAGCCAACGGCTAGTTTCTTGAGAGAGCTCTATAAATATTCCCACTCCTCCAATGACTCTCTCTCTCTTGACCACTTAAATCTCCTGGTGCTAAAGCTCATCTTCTCCATCTCTAAAGGCCAAAAACACTCAACCCTAAAACTTCCACTCCAAGTTCTTGATCTAGGGATGGAGTGAAGTCAAGATCCAAACTTTGTGTGTGAATGTCATCTTCAAGCTCATCTTGACACTTGAATCTTAATCCTCTATGCTTGTTACTATTGGAGCTTTGCTCCTAGACGGTTAGAGATTGTCCTTGAGCTACCGCTTTGTGTGGTGAGCCTTGAGCAGTTTATATTACCTCTTTATGATAGTGAGCAGCTCAAGGTTTGATTTTTGTGATCACTTGAGTGAGGAAAGGGTTGAGAGAGACCCAACTCTTTGTGAGCTCATCAATGAGGACGTAAGATTCTTTGTGAATCTGAACCTCGGGATAAAATCCTGTGTCTCTTGTCCCTTTGTGTTTGCTTGCTTTGTTGTTGCTATATTTACTTACTTGTTGAGCCTATCTTGTAGTAGATCATCATTGCATAGTTAGATTCAAATTGTGTTAATCTTGCACGTGATCGATCTTTATGTTCTCTACTTGGTAGATTGTTCTATTCTGCATTTTTTGATCCTGCACTGCTCTAGAATATAGTGATAATCTAGTTTTGTAGCCGTAGTTATTGTTTTAGAGTTTCTCTGTCCGAAACCATCAGGCGGACAAATTCCACATCAACCGGACAAAGTCTGCTGGGACCAGACATTGTCTGACTGACCTTCTCTGTCTCACGTTTTGGCTAAGTGTTTGTAGGACTAAAAAATTGTTATCGCTTATTCACCACTCTAGGCGACTTTCAGGTTTAATTCATTTTAGGTTGACGGCCCCTCCTCTTCAGTCAGGAGTGGTGGGACCTTATCTGATATGAAATGCTTGATTCCCCAACCGTGTGCCGCTGGAGAGAACCGATCGTATTCAGATTTTTGGATCGTAACCAGCTTCCCGTGGTACCCAGGTAGACCTCGACAAGTTTCTTCATGGTTTCCATGACTTTCATTTCATCATTGACTTGTTAGCTTATTGTAAATGGCTAGAATCGATTATGCCATGGGTTTATAAAGAAAGTGTTGAGCTTTGTTTTTTTTACTGAAAGAGTTGACAAGAAGTTCCATTATGTCAAATCATAACGCCTGATTGCTCACATGACACTCACCACTGCACAATAAAGGTTGCCGTGGCCTGTGGTGTTGCAAATTACTGAAGGAATGCCATGGAAAACAACTTGGAAGTGAGATGATTCTGCCTAAAGCGATGCATTCATGGAAGCGTAGATGTTAGGGTACGTATCATCAAAAAGCTTGTGCCTCTTGAAATGGCAAGGGAGCTAGAAAAAGCTCAGTGCCAACCTAATGGTCAGCTGAAGTTTGAGGTTGGAAAAGAAAAGAAAACATTCTTGCAAATTCTTTATACAAGGCACGTAAGTTGTTTAGAATTTGGTACATCACTCCAAAATTTTCTTCCTGGTTTTCTAGAGTATTGTACATCATCTTGAAACATATGCTTACTTTTTCTTATTGAATACACCAACATGGACATGGTGCTTCCACAGAAACATGGTGCAATCCATTCGGCTGCATGCCCCATAAATTCGGATAGCAATGGCTGTCAAATGGCTAGAATAAGCACAAGAGTGCTGATAAAAAAACGCCACTCCTTGTTCTCTGTCGACATGTTAACTGACCCAATTCTGACCTGAAACTGTACACGACATGAATCGTGAATCCACAAACTTTAACTACAAAAAATGTTTTAAGTGAAACATACATGTCCATAGAAATAAAATCAAATATAAAATCATCTGAGCATACCTGTATGATGTTGTTTCAAAGTTTACAGTACGAAGCAGGTAAGCACTGAACTTCATAGGCTCCATCCATTGCCTACTCGAAATTATTAGCCGACTTTGTCTTGCCTTTTGCTATACGTTCCTCATAAGAAACTAAAATAAGAAGGAAATTAGGAATAATATCAGATGTATGAAAGGTACAAAAGGAAACGTCGAAACTAAGAATCATATTGAAAGGTCGAAACTGCACTGTTTATCCTAACAAGGGATAGTTATCAAGTATACATGCTAAAGGGCTATGTTGTGAAGTATTGATAAGAAACTGTGAAAAGGAGAATGGAAACTGATATGGCCAAACTATAAAGAACTGGTTTGTTCATACGAATAACTACTGACAGAAGAAATGTATTGCATGTTCAGGATATAAATACCATAACAAACTTACGTTCTGTTTCCCTTGACATGAGAGGAATATGATTTCTCTTCTTCTGAACTGCTTCCGATGAATTAGGCTCTGCATTGGCATCTCACCTTCAGGTCACTAACATATTCAGTCAAACTAACACAATATATGTGTACACACCTGGAAAAGGTAAACAGCACAATGCCTCGTGAAATATTGCAGCTTGGAGCATATGATGATGATATTCATCTTTCAAGTGCTCTATGAGAGATTGATTGGCATCTGGAGAGGAACAACAGTGCATCAGACATCAACAAAAAAACTGTAATTTTCGTGCACAAATAATGATAACCATGTAGGGTCCAGCTTTATACTCAAATATCAATTTGAAATATATTTTTATTTAATTTTGCTGTAGATATCATGCCATGACCACAAGTGTTCTGAACTAACTACATCTGGTTGCTGTTAAGGCCCATAAGGCCCATATTTCGTGGCCCATACCACTGCCTGTGTGTCTATATAACCTACACAAGGATTAGGGTTTAATTATCCCTGTACCAAGGTTAGTAACATGGTAACACAGCAGGTTTAGGGTTTCTTAATCCCACCGGCAATTTTTTCCACCAATCTTGGCCGCCGTCGCGGTCCCTTTCCACGGTCGCCATCGCGGCCGCGCTCGGTTGCCGTTGCTGCAACCATCTCGGCACCGCCGTCACGACCTCAAATTCGGCTGCAATCACGGCCGTGCCTAGCCGCCGTCGTGGCCACCTCCTAGTCGCCGTTGTGACCATGATTTGGGCCGCCGTCGTGGCTGCGCCTAGCCACCGTCACGGTCTCCATCCCGGTGCAGTCCCCACGCAGCTTGACCTTGTCTGGCGCTGCCGCTCCATCTCCAATTTCAGGCTTGTCAAGGCTCACTTCACCTGCTAGCTGCGCCTCCACCTCGCCTGGTGCCACCTCCTTCAAGATCTGCTGCTCTACAACTTCGGCTGCCATCAACATCTTCTGCCCAGGGACGTGTCTGCTGTTCCTCTGCATCGGTGGTAGCTGAAGTCTGCTGCTCCTCTGTTTCACATTGTTCTGTTGTTCATCAAGTCTAGCATCCATCATGTCACAAGCTACTGCAATTCCTGTCAATATTACTTTGGATGGCCACAACTATAGTGAGTGGGCTTTTTGTGTGGAAACTGCACTGCAAGGTCATGGTCTACTTTTTCATTTAATTGATGATCCACCTGCAACCACTACTAGCAATGCTTCTGAAATCAAGACCTGGAATATTAATGATGGGAAAGTCATGGCTGCCATTGTTAATAATGGCAAACAATCTATTATTATGAGTTTTCTTCACTCAAGACAGACAAACTTATGTGGTCTTATTTATAGAAGCGTTATGTTCAAGATAGTGGTGCTCTTCTTCACACTCTTATGTAAAAGATCCACTTGATATAGTAGAATGATTTATCCAAAAAGTGGGTGTTACACTCTAGCGCTCACTAAACCCTGGAAAACTAGATATTTTGGTTTGCCAAACCGAAGCATCCGATTTGGCATGTAACTGCTATAATTCAAATTCTAGATGTTTCGATTTTTACTAGCTAGTTCCCAACGGCTAGTTTTTGTGGGCAAGAATAAAAGCTCCCCCCTCTTTTGGAGGCTGCTGGTACAACCAATGAACCATACTCATTTTCAAGCCTTTGTGAGCTCTCTCCTACACCTCTTTGTGAGCTTTGTGTGATTTGTGAGAAATCCAAGTTAGGGTTGAGTTAGTCCCTCTTTGTCAGCACTTGAGCTTTGTGAAGCAATCTTCGTGGCATTTGGATTTGATTCGAGTTGGTTGGGATTTGGATTCCATTGAATCCGTTGGGGATAAATTCTCGTCTTCATCAATTCTGTCTTCAGTTCTTCAGTTCCTTGCGCGGAAAGAAACCAGGGTGCTAGGGTGGAGTCTTGGGCGGCCACGGCTTGTAGAGCAGAGGCGGGGTCAAGGACGGTAGTGCTGATGTGGGTAGGAGCGGCACACGTGAGCTGATGCAACACGGACGGGTGCGCAGGGGTTAACCCGGGTCGGGTTAGTGGTGTGAGGTCGGGCGGCCGTAGATAAGGAAAAGGGCATTGGGTTAGCTAGGTTAACCCTTAAACCCGGGCCGGGTTAGGTTAGGTGGCCAGGCACGGTAGCTGGGCTGCACTAGGCCAAGTTGGGCTTTTGGACGGAGGAAGAAGTAAATGGGCCGGCTGGAGAAAACGGGTTGTGATGGGGAGAAAATAGAAAAGAAAAGAAAAACAAGTTGTGGCGGCTGAGTTTTTTGCCCATGTCCGGTATATAGAATAGGAAACTCTTTAAAATTTTCAAAACCTTTTCCAAAATGCAACCTATTTGAATTCAAATCAAATTTGAATTACGCAAGACTTCTGATCGCAAAATAAATCTAATAGCACTCATCAACACAAAATAAAATTATGCATCGGCACGAAATGCAACAAACAATTTTACAATCCCTAAATTAATTTAATAATTTAGAAAATAATATTTTGCCTAAATAAAATTAAATGCTCTTCTAGAATTTAAAACAATTTTTAATCTATTAGGAAAAAGTTTTAAAATTTGGTGAATTGTAGTCACATTCCAAAATTTAGAATTTTTGGGTGTGACAAGACTACCCCCCTAAACAGAATCTCACCCCGAGATTCACAGGAGCAGAAAAGAAAAGATATCAAGGAATGATTAAGATGGAATAGGATTGATGCGACGTGTACCTGGCTCCATGGTTGAGGCCTTCTGGGCTTCCTCCATAGTCACTTGGTTCACCCTTCCTTCAGCATAGTTCTCTTGAGCTTGGGTCAGGGTAGAGCTTCCATTACAGGTTGGTGGTGCAGTCATTCCATGCGTTGGGGTGGACGGTCGACTTCGATTAGGACACTGGAGGGCAAAGTGACCAGGCTTTCCACAGTTGAAACAAATCTTGCCAGATTTCATCGACGTTACACCTTGCATAGCTGGGGTCTTCTGCACATTCCGATTTTCAATGGTTGGGGTCCTTTGAGCACTCTGATTCACAGTATTTGGGGTCTAAAAGAGGTTGGGGCATGAAATCATCTGTCACTGCGGGGTGACAAATCCCTGTCTAGTTGGTTGAGGCATCCGTTGAACACTCTGCTGCACAGGGCGGAAGGTAGGTCTAGCCAGCGAAGATCTGATTCGAGGCCTAGAGTTGCTGCTCTATTGACTTTGGCGTTCCTGCTTGCGCTTGCTTGTCAGTATTCCTCTTCTGTTCTCGGTGGGCCATGTCTGTCATGGTTAGGAATTTCTTGAAGTCGCGTGCTTCCAAAGAATATGCAAGTCCATCATTCAATCCGTTAAGGAAGCACTCTTGCTTCTTCTCGTTGGTATCCACGTCGTTTGGAGCGTAGCGGAAAAGCTGCATGAATCGAGTGACATACTCACTCACCATCATGGATCCTTACTTTAGATCCTAGAATTCCTTCTTCTTGAGCTTGATAACACCTTGAGGTACATGATGAGATCGGAAAGCCATCTTGAACTCATTCTAGTTGATGCTTTCGGGTTCTTCATGAGCTTCTACATATGCATCCCACCAATCAGATGCAGGGCCTATTAATTGGTGTGAAGCCAATAGGACCTTCTCCCTGTTGTTGCACTGCACAACGTGAAGCTTCTTCTCTACCATCTTGAGCCAGTCATTGGCGTCCATGGGTTCCACAGAGTGCGAAAAGGTTGGCGGCTTGGTCCTCTAGAATTCTCCAAGCTTGTCTCTCTGTTGCGGCTGTTGTGCCCATTGGTTCTGCTGCATGTTAGCTAGGGTCTACTGCATGTTGACCATGCTCTGCTGCATGGTTTGGAGTATTTGAGCTTGCATCACCACAACTTGCTCCAGGGTTGATGGGGTGGCACGTTGGCAGCGTTGTTGTTCTCAGCATCGTTGTTCTTAGCGTTGGCGTTGCGGCTCCTTATGTTGGCCATCTGAAGGATAGATGAGATGAGCAAGAAAGGGGGGTGGGGTAGACAGGACAGAAATATCGGTGGACAAAGAGATTTCCAACTAAGATTTTATTATATAATCCTAAGGGTTGTGTGTGTAAGATATGTCTTACATTCACGCTAGCACTCAAACAAAGAAGCAAATCAAACATTTGATCATCACACAAAGAACAATCGATCCTCACATAGTTGTTTAGCGATTACAAAAGACTTGATAATTCTAAACTAACCTAAAAGACTATCTTAATGACTTAATCATGACTTTTATCTTTGGGAAACCAATCCTCCACGTAGTAGCCATCCAAACTCGGGTCATAACCATCTTCAATCTTCCGGATGCACTTTCACCATTTCATTGGCTTGCGGGTTGGGTGGTGGTGCTGAAGTAGATGACGGTGTCATAGGAGGATGAGTACGTGGTTTGGTGCATGATTTAGTGAAGTGAACCTTCTATCCACAATTGTAGCACTTTCAGTCTCCTCAGACTTGGTTCGCATCCGTAGTAGCTTGAGATCTATTGGGGTGCGGTGTAGTAGGACACCAACATCGATCAGGGCATTGATTGGCAAAATGATCAACCTGTCCACAATTTAAACATCTCATGGTCGCTTTAGCAGACGTAGAATCTCCTTGGTGATTGAGTGCTGCCTTTTCGGTTGCATTTATCTTTTGTGCCTGACCAACATCATCCTGGGCATCACTCTTTCTCTTTATTGATGAGGGTTGTCATACCCGATTTTTATGCCAAAACTGAGTACTCATCATATGCATGACCCAGGATCAAATGTTCCACACATATGGCCAAAAGTGCTCACAGCTAACCAAATGTCATAGTATAGAG
>VSTD030002705.1:0-11553 GCA_008808055.3 Sporobolus alterniflorus
GCCCCTCGCCGCGGCGCCCCGCTTCTTGGACCAGCGCCGGGAGCCCCGCCGCCTGTCGCCGTACTCCGGAGGTTGCATGCCGCAGCCTCCGTCGTTGTTGCTCGCGCTCAGCTGCCTCAGGAAGCGCTCCCTTGCGCCGCTCGCCATCCACTCCCGCACCGCAGTGGCAAGCTGCGCAACGCAATGCACGGACTGTGCTAGGTGGCGTGTTGGTGCGAAGAGGTGGGTACTGTACTGTGTGCGGTGCGATATGGCTACGATACGGCGGGGGGAGAGAGATCGGGTCGGGACTCGGGACACGGACGGACGGAGCAAAAGCAAGGGCATCGAGCGATATATGGATGGGGGAGGTGCAGGAAAGGACAAGGCCGCGTAAAGGAGAGGTGGTCACGAGCGTATTGGACGAGCAGTAGCACTGCGACCTTATTAATGAGCTTGGATCGGCACAGCATAAAACTCTGCTTCAAATTAACGTATTGGACGAGCAGTAGCACTGCGACCTTACTTCAAATTAACGTAACGAAAGGCCAGTAATAAGGTCCAGCAAATTAGCAGTACAAGAGATCACAATCGTAACTCTGCTTAAGCTTGATCTGCGATCAGTGCTGGAGAAACCTGATCCACCGCGGCCAGCCAGCGACACGATGATGATGCCGTAAACCCAGAACAATACATCGCGTGTTCGCGGTTGATTCGACCTGGCATGGCCTACCGTTGTCACATGCGTACGGATGTTTCCGCGGGTGCCTGCCGAGGGTATACGGCAGATTTCGTTGGGATTGTTAGCTCCAAGAACCATGATGGGTTGGTCAATACGGCATCACTCGTAATATGCGGAGTTCTTTGGCAGGACCTCCACACACATAACATGGCATGTAAGTATGCGTTCCAACACTTCTTAGCGTGTAAGCACTCTACTGTTTTTTTATACATGCATGTGCTAGCTATAGCCCCACTGAGCAGGATAGGCCCCCATGTGTTCCAGGGATTTCAGGCAAGGTAACAGACGAAAGGAATAGACACTGTTCTCGAAATTGGCCTAAGTAATTTCAGCCCCATTGCATTTGCCTGGGCCAGCCTGCACAAAATTATTACCGATAGGCAGACTCTGTCTCGCACAAGCCCAGCTGGGTGGATGCACACGCACATCTATCCGAACCGATGGACGAGCCAGCGGCCGAGATCGTGGCGCCTCCTCTGCTGCTGGTCTGCTGCATGGTTGCAGGCTCGCAGCATATGGCAGCGCGGATTCGCAAGTCCTCTCTCGCACGGCTACTACGAGCCACACGCCGACGCCGTTGTCGTGGCTCGTCAGACACTCAGCCTTGCCAAAATTTCCTGTTCTGAGAATCATTACTGGGTGGCGACGCGACGTTTCCACGATCAGCGCCTGTAAAAAAACGATCGCCACGGGGCACGGGCGAAACACTGACGAGACGCGATGCGGCGCATGCATGCTGCGGCATGGAGAGGGAGGCATCAATTATTGCGAGCCCTACGAGCGTACGCTGGGTTTCGCAGGGAAGTTTGCCGTGCTCGTGATGGGCTAGCTATCGACGGGTGTGCAGAAAGAGCGCGTAAAAGGAAACCCGAAATGAACGCCGCCGAGACCGTCGAGGCGGGGCGATCGATCACTTGTGCTCGAGTCGAGGCGCGCCTCCTTTCCCTGGTGCATGCGCCGGTACATTTCTGTGGAGGCCGATGGGACTCTACGGGCAATACGGTGAGCCGGCGGTTGGGCTGGTAGATTTCGCATAACATCATCTCAATAATCCAGGTAGTACCAGGAATTTTCGATGACTGAAAAGGCGGAGGAAGATCTGAGGGTATTTGTTCGCGCTTGACAGAGTACAGTAGTGACGCTCCACAAAAAAAAAAGGTTTGAGGAAACCGAGAGCGAATCATACGTCAAATCTGGACAGCTGGTGGTGTGTGCAGATAAGTCAACAGTGCCGCATGTGACCAGATTTTATCCGGAAATGCTAAAGCTACATAATCTGAGGGTGATAATCATCTCTGGTCAAACCGACCGGTCATGAGGGAGCATATGCCCCTACAAAAACGAGAATAGAGAAAGTATATTCTCCTGCCTTTTATTTTACCCTGGTCCCTCCCTGCATGCACTACGGTTGCTGCTTGCGGTCCATGCATCCGTGCTTTGAACTTGAGTTTCTCAGCTACATGACGTCCAACATGTACCATACGGTCTGATCACCTGCTACCTCCTCGATCTTCAATGTGATCTAGGCGGTCTCGTTGCTCACTCATCTTCACCTAGCACAGCTTGAGTGAGCTGGTTTGCTCAATATGGGAGTCTCTTGCTTTTCTCCTCTCAATTCAATTTGGCTGTGCACTATTGCTGTGCGCATCGCTCGCCTCGTCGCGCACCCAGCCCTTCAAGTTCGTCTCTTCTGTGCGTGCATGTTGCTTCTGCACGTGCCGCTCGCACCGGCTCCCTTTGTGTGCACCGCACGGGGCGCTGCTGCTGTGCACGTGTCTACCTCCTCTCTGTGTGTCTCATCGCGCGCATTGTCACGCACCCAGCCACTCTCATCACCGCAAGCGTGCTGGCATTTCTAAAAACGCTGCTAACCGCACAAACAGAAACAGGAAGAGAACAAGTTGGATATTGGAGAGGGAAATAAAAGATAAGAAGGCAAAATGGTCGGTGTAAGTGCTAATTTCAATTAAAATTAAATTAAGTTAAAGAAAGAGCATGTTTTGAAGAGAGAAAATTATTTATTGGCTCTAAATAGAAGACAACCAAGTTGATGAACAAAAACCGAGAGGCTACTGTATGGAGGCACGGTATGGGGGAACAACTTTCTAACCGTGTCCAATGGTAAGCTGAGAAAATCATCGCGTGCTTCGTTTTTTGCTTGTTACGGAACCACCATCAAAGTACGTGATGACGCGAACAACGGGTATTCTGTTTTGTTTGGAATGGACAAATTGCCTGCTGGTTTCATCTCGATGGGGAGAACCGGTGCCTCAACGGGATGAGGCCTGAGAAGAACGAATTGAAAGTCCAGAAGAAGCGAGTATCTAACCAGGCAGCGGATAAATCGTTCGGCACATGTTTCGCTTGTCGATCGAAAACTGGGAGGTGTTCGTATCTATTTTTTTAGGTAGTATCTCTGATTTGATCGTCGAGTCGTCTTGCACACTCATACTATACTCCGCGCTTGCACACTTATCAAGTTTTCTGGAAGGGCCACTCTCATACATCCCAGAGCGCCGTGACAGCCATTGCCAGCTTGACGGGAGCCCTCCCGGTCGGTGGCCACCCTGCCGAACCGAATCCCCCCCCATAGCGAGCCCCCCACGCGGCGACGCCCACCGCAAAGACGATGAACTCAGAGAGCGCGGCTCTGGCGGAGAGGGACAAGTCCAGCGCCGCTGTACATGTAAAGCTTGGCAAGGTCCACTAATTTTAGCAAAAAAAAGAGAGAACCAAGTGGTACACACAAACGCACGCCGATGACCACGAACTGTGATGAGGCTGCGTACATCTTGTGCTTGCCGGAAAAACGATCTTAGGCATCCTGCCGCGCGTCCGATGAGATGGAAGACGAAACAGTCTCCATGCTGGCCGTCAGAAGCCCCATTTACACTCGACTTAAGGACGGCGTTGTACGAATGTACTGTAAGCTAACCACCCCGGCATGTGCTGCTCTGTGCACTTAGGCTAACCTAGTGTCCTGAGGCTGATTTCTTGATTGTTTATTTCCTCAGACTTATAGCTGGGTCCGGGGAGGATTCAATCGTCACGCATCGTAGTTTGTGCCGGAGAAATCCTGTCGTTTTTGTTTATTTTCAACTTGTTCGTACACCAGCCTACCAGCGGTGGCAAAACCATCAGTGTGGGCAGCCTTTCAGCGAGGGCGTTTGATTCAGTGTTAGCGCGGTGTGGGTTACTGTAACTAGGTCTCGTGGAGGCAGCACGTTGCGTTGACACTACTTTTTTTTTTTGTGCGAAAGTTGGCACTACTTGTTGAGCCATACAGTTGACGTAGGAAACTCAAACTCTACTCTACGGCTCTAGACTGTGACGAGGGTCGAACCAGGGCGGCATTGTTTTTACAGGAAGAGGAGAGCAGAAATCAGGTCGAACACTCGAACCCGATGATAAGTCTTCATTTTCAGTGCGACGGCAAGCGATTCCCGACCGATCACGTTCCGGGACAACAGGGGACAAGGCATTTCATGTCGGGTCTCCCCGGCTGGCACGCGCATCCGTGCGCCGCAGCGTACCAGCACCAGCGTCAGCTCGAGCTAGCGTCGCCGTGCTCGCTCGACGCGGCACGGGGAACGCCAGGGACCACGGGCGTCGGGCCGTATGTATGCGCCAGGGACACACGACCAGATCTGGAGGAAGCGTGCACCCGTTCCGTATTCGCGGCAGCAAAGGCCTGACACTGTGGACAGCAGAAGTGAATGCACCCCGGGAATTTCGCTCTCCTCAACTGGATGGCACTGGATCGTGAGAAGTCTTCTAGGCCGGCGTTGATTGGTGCACACGGGGACGCCTCGGAGCAGAATCTTGTTCGTTGATGTCTGTTTGGGACTGTTGAAACGGCCAACTCTGCATGCACTACTTTCAGTGGCCTGTCAAGACAGCCGAAAAGGACAGAAAAACAGTGAAACCTTACAAAGTTATACAACACCTACTTCGGCCCGTGCGCTGTAGCCGCCCGGTAGTGTGATTCAACCACCCTTCATCGTCCATTTCTTTCTTCTCAGTAGAAGCGTGGCCGACGGGATTGAGGTCCACGCGGGACGAATCAGTAGAACGCGGAGCGGGATGGATGTTGGACAGGCACGGCTCGGTCCAAGGCTTGAAGTGGGCCTCACGTGGACTTGGACCCTATGAGCTTCAAAAGAAAAATCATGAACCCGGTCCAATATTGTTGCTGGACCAAATGTTGGACACGGACAAACTTGGACGTGGACTTGATCTAGCTCACAGCAGGCTTTACCTACTTCTTTTCTTTTTTTCTGAACCAGGCACACTGGAGATTTAAAGGCTGTGCCAGCCACAGAACTGTAGCGATGCAAAATTGCCAACGGCCGAAACCGGGCTGGTCTAAATCGAAGCTAGCATTGTGCCAGTTCACCTCCATGATGATTTCAAAAAAAAAAGGGTTCACCTCCATGATCTTGGCGCAGCCGATGAAGCCAAGCAAGTCACAGCGTGTGCGGGGGAACTCTTTGAATTCGCCACCGATGCCAGGCGAGCTCACCATGCCACCGCGTGTGGCTCGACTCGCCCATCCATCACGCGAACCAACTGCCGATGCAACCAACAGTCCACCGCGACCTCCTTCCTCGCCGGGCGGGCGCCGGAGCACGTAACGAATCCTCGATGCCGCGCTCCCAACGGACCAATCTGACGACGCATCGTCCATGCTGGCCTGTCTGCCCCTGCCGACCCGACAAATCATAAGATTTCCAACCACACCAAGCCGCCTCGCTGGCCCATCCGTCCATCATCCGAGGAAGAGCAGCAACAAGAAATCACTCCCGCACTCGTGCTCCGCGATCTCTACAGCCTAGTCATGCAATTGCCAACAAAGAAGCAGAGCGGCTGCTGGCTTTGCTCCTCGCGACCCGGTCCGGCAGCACATATCATTTGTGCTGATTCTGAGATGGTGTTACCCACCGGCCACGACAGGGGGCGTATTAAAATCGGTGCCGGCCGAGTTAAGCAGGGGGCATTAGCCATCATGCCATGTCCAAAAAGGATAAAAGATAATCAAAGCGGGGCTCAGATGGCCTCAGCCGGCTGCAGCCTTCTCGGATTTCTGTCTAGGCCGAGCGCCCTACGAAAGCAGCACCATCATCATGGAGCCCAGCCAATTGTGTGTACTGCTACCCATCTTTGTGATTAGTGCTGATTAGAGGGTCAAAACATACGATGAGGCAATTATTGCTGAGTAGTATGGACCTGTGCAATTTCGCGGCAAGGGTTGCTTGCCGATTTAGTACTACTGTATATTCAGAGCTGAAATTGCATATTCTATCCACTCAAGATTTCAAATTTATTATGATCATTTTCATTTAGCAAATTTTTTGTATAGAAGGTTACAGTACTAGCACTCTGTTTTAACCACACAAAAAAAATCTATTTTGGCCTCCATTAGGCCTTTTGCTTTCAGAAAGAAGCCATTCCTGCTGCGGGCTTTTCAGCACACATAATTGCGGTTATAATTAACGTCATGAGTGACCATGATGAGACTCACTTGAGAAGGCGGCAGACTCTGTCCCATGGAGCATGTGGCTCCTAGCTGGGCGCAAATGAGCAAATCTTGTAATGTTTCCACTCGCACCATCTTCTCAGCCGAAAATAGAATGAAACAAAGAGTTGGAGCGAGAATTGCTTACATCCATTTGTAGATATGCTGATCTGCTTATGTCTTTTGCATGCAGACCCCGTCATCTTGTTGTGGATATTGCCTAGACACGACTCTATATGGTTTTTATATATGATGCTTGTTATTCTAAAATTATTGAACTAACCACATTCGTATTTTTAAAATTGTAAGGTACCATGTCAATTTGGAGTATTATAAGTGTTGAATTAGTGGAAAGATACGCGGCAAATTCTCATGTTTGGATTGGATCGCATTAGCATTAGGCAAATCAAGCTTCTGTGATTTTAAAATGCAAGCATCTAGACATCAATCACAAGTTTACATTAGAATAACCTGCGACGGATTACGTGAGATCACGATTTGAGAGTCTGTTTGCCTCATGAGTATCTCCAGCACTCAGAAGAAAAGTGACTTGTTTATAGGAACAACATGATCGCGAGGAAGAAGAAAGCATCACATTCCCCGAGATCCCACGAGGAGATAAGCTCTAACCACACCAGAAAATCTCTTCCTCTTGCGACGATTATCCATGTGGCTAGCGATTACATGCGTGTGTTTGTTTGTTGGCTTCTCTTGCTGCTATGATAACACCCAGGGTTCTTGTGTCTATCAAATGGGAAATGAAAGCATCGTCTTTTAGATAAAAGCAGAGGAATATATTAAACGTAAAGAGCGATTTGCTCCTAGGAGTGATACCGTTCTTGGTCAAAAGTGTTGCATCTGGGGACCTTTTGTTATTAGTAATCAGAGCTTTTACCCCACTTAAACCTAAGAAATGATTTTCTCAATTTCGCTCGTTAACCTGAATTATGAATTTGAAACTACTGATCTGCGACCCCCTGATGTTCAGTTGCTCCCAGCGGATGGGACCCGGGTTCAGAGATTGTGCAGGTCCAGACAAAAACCTTCCAACCCTGACATGTTTGCTCCGGAGCAAGGAGCCACCATGACCGTCTGCCATAGCGTGTACCATGATCATGCCTACGGACCCGGTCTACCTACGAGGCTGCGACGTACGAGTGTTTACATGTCTCTCTACAGGCTTTAGGGCAACCACAACGGTGAGAAAAAGTGGTACATAAACAATAAAATAGTCCTATTACATGTTCATAACTATCGTGCAACCATTCCACAATAAAAAAATTCTTATGATTGTCCATAAGCTTATGAACTACCCATTAGGAATAAAAAATAGTTTTTCTTCCTCTTTCCCTCTCTCATGCTCACTTGCCTGTCAGATAAAACCATATGATTGGTGCTGCTTAGGAATTTTTATTTTCTAGTGGATTGCACCTTATTGCTTGTACATTGTGGCTCGAGTAATAACTAAAACCAGTTGTACATAAACATTGGGTTTGCCCTTACTCCTGCAATCACCCGGTCCCAGTCCTCTCATGCCCGTTTGTGATAGGATGGGAACAGAAAGCGCAGCTGTGCCACACGAAAGCTTGGTTGAGGAGACCAAAACCATGCTAATCTCATGCATGTCGGGCTACTGCTTCTCTAGCTTCAAGGGGACAGGGAGGGAGTGGTCTGGATGCAACAAACGGTGTCTTGTGTTTCATCAAACAAATATTTTTTTTGTAGAAAAGGTAAAGATAATTAACTGTTTGGTAATATTGCTTACCCTCTTTTTTTAGATAAAAGGCCACAGCCCCCGCTTTTATTGAAAGCGCACATGGCGAGTGTCATGGATTCCAGATTACCGCACTGGGCGAGCACCGAGGTGTTTACATAAAACCCACATCCGAAAAATTAACTGGACTTGGTACAAATTGCTTCGCATGTTCTATAATCCGCTTTAGTCAGCTCCAGCACCAAGCCCTTCTCCACCGGCTTCACAATTGCTTACCCTCTTTTTTAAGGGATTGTTATTCTTCTGCTTACTGTTTGTGAAAGTTTTGAAGAGGAGGAGGATTTGAGCCAACCTGATCAACATGCCGACATTTTGGGGGATCTCTACCAGTTGCTAGCTCCCTGGCACTTGGAGCCGCAATGAACTGTGGGAGAATTTCTGTGAGCTCACATGACGGTGGAATTTTGAAGGATAAGATTTGCATCTCTGAGTTGGAAAGAGATTAAGGGAATAAAGGGAAGGGAAAGGGTGGCAGTATAAGATAGAATCGAATAACAAGTAAACCCATGAGATTGATGGCACTAAGTATGACATTTGCTTAATGTTCTAATCCTGAGAACTAGGCCTAGCCCAGTTGGTAAGATTTGAAGTTGGCAAGCTTCCCACCAGGGTTTGATCCTTGAGATCGTCCCCTGTGTCTCACCTTAAATACTAATGCTCTCGTGATATAAATCAGTCAGATGACTACGTTTTTACTGTACTGATATACCTAGTTTGAGCATGGACTTCTAGCTTAATTAATTCATTGACCAACAGTCAGTCAACTAAGAATTTCATTTTTTAATGTACTAACCCTTGCAAGAGATGTCTGTCTCGTCATGCAGCAGCATCTTGATATTTGTGGAAGAGAACCGATATATAGATGCAGTAGAAGTAAAACGACCAAATACGACCTGTGCATTCAAATCCAAGGGTTGCATTACATGTCTTTGGAAAGTTTCGTACAAAACAGCACCCGCAGCCAAAAAAGTTCACATAAAAGCAGCAGTGAAACTTTGAAGGCAGTGACCTGAATTAGCAGGCGATTGGGCAAGCAAATATTCAACGAACGCTGCCAAGAGGAAACCTCCAAGGGCCCCGCCTGACTGACACGGAAGCAGCCACACCGCCGCTTTTTGAAGGGTAACAGGCGCGGTCAAACCGACGGGCTGCGGTTAACCTCTTCCGGGAAACCAAACTAAACTGAACACCGAAGCAGCGATCGAGCACGCCCACCCGAACACGCGAGACCTTGGCCTGCCCGCTCCAGCACGGACACAAACAGCAGAGCAAGCAAGCGGAGAACGCAAGAAGAGCAGTGAGCTGCCGCGACCATGGCCGCTGCCTCCGCCCCGCCTCATCATCACCCCTTCTCCTCCCTTCTAGACACGCATCATTGCGCTCCTTGCTACTGGCTGCACTCCTCCCCCTTGTCCAGTTGCCTCTCGTCTTCCACTCTCCTCTGTTCTCTCCTCTTCTCGCTTGCTTGGCTTGCCGGTGCCAGTAGTGCACCGCGCGCTAGCTATATATATACCCAGCCGAGCTGCCTTTCGTTTCCCACTTCCAACAGTACGACGACAGACGAGGCCATGAACGCCTTCTTCTCGTCCCTGGCGCACGGGCTGGACGACCTGGGCCGCGCCGGCGGGCTGTCCTCACTGCCGGCGCTGCTCCGAGCCGCGGCGCTGCTCAGGGGCCTGCACTCGCAGCTCACGCTGATGGTGGGCCAGCTCCACCTGCCGCGCGGCGGCCGGTGGCTCGACGAGTACATGGACGAGACCGCGCGCCTCTGGGACGCCTGCCTCGCCGTCAAGCTCGGCGTCGCCACCGTGGAGCGGTACTGCGCGGCGGCGTCGTACGCCTCCGCCGCTCTACAGGACTGGCTCCAGGATCCGTCCCCTGTATCCACTCGCCAGGTTGGTTCACGTTTCGGTTCCGTTGAAACTACCTGCGCTATCAATTCGACAATATAATTCATACGCCTCGCGCTTCCTCTGCTGTTTCTTCATTTGAAACGAAACCTTTTTTTATTGGTGTAGGTGATGCGGGCGATCTCGGCGTCGCGAAGGGAGGCGACGGCCGCGGAGGAGGAGAACCGCGCGCTGGCGGACTCGAGGATCGCGCCGCTGTCGCTGCAGCTGGACGAGCGGCTGCTGCTGCGCTCCACGGACGCGAGGCTCACCGGCTTCAACGGCTTCCGCGGGCTGCTCTACGCGCTGCACAACGCGAGCTCCCTCCTCCTGCTCATCCTCGCGCGCGGCGCCGTCTCCTGCGGCGGCGGCGGCGGCCCGTGCGCGGCGGACGCTGACGCCGGCGTCGGGTTCATGGCGTCCATCGCAATGCTGCAGCAGCGGATGGCCGAGGACTCCGCACCGGGGATCGGGATGTGCGAGTTCCGGTGCGCACGAGCCGCCCTGGAGGCCGCGCGCGACGAGGTGGAGCGCGCCGCCGCGGCGGGGCGCAAGTGCGAGGATGGCGGCGGCGTCAAGGACAAGGTAGAGGAGCTCAAAGCGTGGCTGGACGTGCTCCGCACCGGCACCGAGGGACTCGTGTGCCAGCTCGACGACTTCCTCGACGACATTGTCGAGGGGAGAAAGGAGCTCTCCGACCTCTGCAGCCACTGATCATGGATCACATCGAGGCCCCGACATGAAGATCATCACCATCGACCACAACCACATGAATGAATGAACGAACGATGCTTCCTTGCTTGCTTGCATGGTAGTACAAGTAAAGTAATGCTATCACTCCATAACACGGTAGCAGTACACGTACTAGTGTCCCCTTCGCCCCCTCTCTCTATAGAGAATACAGTAGGGATAGGGAAGATGGAGAATGATAGAGTGTCAGCATTTCGGCCGTGATGTTGTTCCTTTCTCGTTCTTGTGTCTGTAGCCTCTGCCATGAAAGGAGTGACATGATGGCATTGGCGAAGCTACTTTGATGGTTGTGGATGCACCCACAATAATTCTGAAAATTATCGCTAATTATCATATTTACACCTCTAATGCACCCCCCGCCACAAAATATCTGCACCCCCTCCCAGCCCAAACTTGGTATGAAGTCTTAAAGGCGTGCTTTGAAGCCGAGCCAAAAAAAAAGCCCACAACTGGCAACTGCTGCTACTTGCCTCGTTGCTGCCTTGCAGTTGCAGGAAGCTTCCTCACTCCTTCCTTAACAGGTGTTTGCTGCTTGCCTCGTTACTTGCCTTGCAGGAAGCTTCCTTGCTCCTTCCTTCATAACTGTTGCTGCTGCCATTTTGAATCGGGAAGACAGTCATACTCTGGTCGCCGATGACCTCCGCCGTTGCTCGCTGCACTGCTGTCGCTTGCTCACTGCAATTTCTCTCTTTCCTTTGTGAAGATTTGAGCAGCGACCTTTTTTCTTCACCATCTTCACAAGAAATTGTAGAAGATAAGAAAATCAATTGTTCCCTTTTACAAGTTCTTTCTATTTATCTAAACTGTGACACCTCATGCCTCAATTTCATGAATCATGCCTCGCTGAGTTGTTGTTCGTCTAAGTGTAGAATTAGGGTTCAAATTTGGGCTTTGTTTGTGTAGT
>VSTD030002706.1:0-11553 GCA_008808055.3 Sporobolus alterniflorus
CTTTTGTTTCTCGCTATTGGTGATCCAGTGGTTAGATCTATTGTTAGGTTATCTTGTCTGTGTAGTTCTACACGGATTAATCTTGATATGTGTAGTACTAGAGTTATTCATGTTAACTGCAATTAGATCGTTCTTTGTATTCTCTCTATTCTGGTTGATCAAATTAATCTGAGTGCATGCTAACTTCTTAACACAATCTACACATATTTTTGTTTGAACTTTGCATATATGATTTGTAGTATATTTTTGTGATTAGAGCACGCCACCCGCTTTGGAGCACTAGAGATGCTCTCATCATGGCTTCCGAGGGCTACTCGTTTATGGCTTTGGCACCAAAGTAAAGCTTTTATTGCTTGAGCAGTGGCACTACAAAATAACCACCTCACATATCGCTGCTGCCAACCAGGCACTTGCATAGATGGCTGCTCTACATGGAGGGGAGTACCAAGTTGAATGCAGAAGGGCAACTCGAAGTCTAGCTAAGAGAAATGAATATGCGTGGCGTATGTCCAGCAGACCGAGGAGTAGCAAATAACTCAAGGAAGGAACCTTGTGTTTATTTCAGATTCTTTCATATTTTGTTTTGCAGTGTAATGGCATCATATACTTTGGACCTACCCTGGATCCATGGCTTTCAGAGGGCACTACTAGATTTTGACCCTTTCCTTTAAGGAATCGTTGCAATAGACCCAAAATACATGCAATAACCTATTATTGCATGTATATGAGGTTGGTTGGGAGGTGTAGCAAGTTGTCAAGTAGCAATATAGTTTGCAAAGTTTTTTCGGTGTGGTTGTATGTTGGGGTAAAATACCATAGTACTATGGGACGCCGACTACGACCCGTGGGTACAGATATGATTGACTCCCTCCAGTGGCAAGCGGCTGGGGAGTCATCCACCCCGCACTATAGAACGGCTCCACCACTCCAGACTGAAGATGGAGGAGCCACCTACCAAAAATACTAATCCCAAAACCAACCCGCTCGTTCCTCTCTTGCCTCAGCTTGGGAGTGGGCCGGACGTCTAGCCATCCCACTCACGGGCTTTCTTCGGATAAGCATAGCCAGCACCGTGGCCTCGAGGACGGGAGCACTCATCACCTGGTGACGATAAGGCACGGCCACAGAAGTCCATGCACACACAACATCATATACTCGAGTGCAGGGACCCGTCCCATCACTGTCCGTAGTAATAACTCAATCAGGGATACACATACATGCACCGTTACACTCCCCACATAGGGTAAGCGGCCCATGGTAAAAGGCCACATGCCCTATGTAAAAATCTATTATGCAGGTACTTGGCCAGTCAATACCTCCACAAGCATCCAAGGCCAGGGGTTGTGTGTCCCTCAGCAAAGTGCCACTGACCATCCTCACACGATGGGACAAGACGAAGCCTGGCAGGGCACCCTGTCTCCTTATCTGAATGACTGTGAGCCCTAGGTCAGAGTAGGGGGTCCAGCCTATCCATACCGGTAGCCATAAAGACTTAGCAGCAAAGCAAAGCCGACCCCACAAGGCAGCGACCGAGGGAATCTTCTCGATCATCATGCACCTCATCGCTGGGACGACTCCAGAACAAGCCTGAACACCGTGGAAGCCTCCAACTGACCTCGACGAACCGACTATCTGACATATGGACCCACTGGTCAAGTAAATCCCTTCGTGGATATAGAAATAATTAGCTTGTAGTTATCTAGGCACCTCCCAGCTATAAAAGACCTCCTACCCTTCAGGCAGGGAACACAAGAACATTTGCTACTTTCACTTAGCAAACTTCTCGAGCTCTCAGCTCACCCCCATTGTAACATCGTTCATCTTCAATACAAAGAAACATTGGACGTAGAGCTATCACCTTATAGAAGGGGTCTAAACTAGGATAAACTATAATGTACTTTGTAGTTCTTCGTAGTTTGCAAGACCACTCAGAATAGGAACGTGTGATCTTGACCATCCTATATCTTGCCGGTGCAAAAATACTGACAGTTGGCGCGTTAGGAAGAGAGATTTGCAGCGTGCTTTTCCTCTAGATCATTCCGATGGTTCCATCATCTTCAATAGTCATCATAGTCGATGGCAAGTGCCTAGCATGCGGTGGATTCACCCTCGGTGAAACCGTTCGCCTTAGGAACTTCGAGTTCATCACCGACTACTTCGGCGGCCTGAGCCTCTCCCCTAGGGGGGTGACAAAGGCGCCACTTTTGTGGGCTCAACCCACCGCGGGGCATCTACCCTACAATGGGCCACGATTGGGGACTCCACCGAGGAGTTCCTCATGGTGTCAAGCAAGGAAGGAAGCTTTGGCCACCTTTCCCCTAGAAGGTGTAGCACGGGGGTCTCGCTCGCCCCCACCACAACCACAACACGGAAGGAGAACACTTCGGCCACGACGATGTTTTCCCCACGAACGGTGGCACTGCAACTAGAAACCAACTTCCCCCTTCGAACGGTGCCATGCTCACACGAGGGACAGTAGGCGCAAGCCCGTGCTCAGCATCCACCCGCCTAGATGCGGTTAGCGTCACGGCGAGGCAAGCTTGCCGGCAGGCAGGCCATTATCGCGGTTCAGCCATGCATGCCACCCTGGCATGAGCCTACGCTCGAAATAGAGAGGATCCTAATGGTGTCCTTCACATCTGCTCAGGCCCAGGCCAAAGGGTTGGCCCCTCCAGTTATCCAAAGAGAGGCCCAGCCCGGGACCATCACGACCAAATCTCTGGGCGCTTCACCTGCTCACAGATCCACACCATCGTCGCCGAATAGCTAGCAGAGTGTGCTCACTGGCATCATACTGACTCAACCCCTTGCTTGGCTCGAGCGGAAACTAGTCGGCCAAGGATCGATGCGGTGCCATCCGCGGTAAGGTTAGCACTATCACCTCCTACCGACTTCTCATCCCAAGCCCCGCTAAGGCGGTGGCAGGGCGGTGCGACAAGCCTCAGGTTCGTTGCCAAGCTCAGCAGAGCAACCCAAGCATGTTGCCCAGTCGCTACGAGTAGAGCCTGCGGCAAGGCGAACAAAGCTGCTTCTTTAGAAGCACGTTCGAGGAGCCACGTGACATCGTTACCCAGCGCACCACTGGCTACAAGGCAGCCATACTCCACCCCACACAGACGAGTAGGGAGGCGACCCCGAGTAGCGACAAGGAGGCACCATCTGACGTCGTTGCCCACTACGCCCAAGTGGATGTTAAAGGCAGCAACAAGTGGCGCAAGTAGCACCCTCAAGGGACTGCAACCACGACCAGCCATGATGATGGCCATGACTGGGAAGTAGGTAGCTCTGGCGTAGGACATGCCTCGGCCACTGCGCATAGCAACAAGCGCCTGGCGAGGTCACCTACAAACCACTTCAAGAGGTTATTTGAGGAGGCCTGTCTAAATCACGCATACCCCATCAAACACAAGCTCAAGAACTGCAGCATGATGTAATGTTTCTTGACCTCGGGTCCCTCACCTGGGGCGCCAAGCTCAGCGAGGAGACCGATGGGAGTGACACGACGCCATTCCCTGAGGAGAATGCCGTCATGACGATTTGCAAGGAATGCCCCCTGTAGGGGAGGTGCCGCGTGTCCAGCCTAGGCCCTAGGATCCCAGCTCGCTACAATTGGGGCCACAGGCCTCAAGGGTGTAACGACACAAGTTCTCCACCACCATAATAAAAATACCAATATATATATATATTAATGCATGTTTTTATAGCCGTTTCAAAAGGCGAAGCAAAAAAAAAGAGGAAAGGAGAAGGTTCTGTTCCATTGATCGGCCCCGGAGTCTAGTGCTTCATGCAAGCACTTCAAGACGAGGGTGACGGCCGAAAGGACTCGCTAAGCTGTCTTCGAGAGTTGGGGAATGTCATCAACGGGCAGCAAGCCAAGGTCGATCAGGACGCTGGCCACCTGCATGACCTGTCGCGATAGCCACTCAGCTTCAGCGACATGGTCGTCAGTCATCCTGTTCACTGATGCGTGGGCCTTGTCCAGCTCCGCCGACAGATCTCGCCCATTGGGAGGATGCAGACCATGCTCCAGCCCCACAACCAGCATCACCTCGTGCACCTCTAGATCCGTCTCCTACAGGCCTAGGAGAGCCACACGTTCCTCCAACATTCGACTATGGGTGTTAAGCTGTTGGACCAGGAACTAAAGGCGTTCACCTGGGCAGAGTAGTCCCGCCGGACGGCGTCCGCACCAACACGACTAGCATCACGTTCTGCGCTCGCCTCCCCGAGCACGTGAGCAAGGGCCGTCAGGCTTTCCTTTCATATGATGACAACACCCTCTTAGCTGTTGAGCTCTCTCTCCTGAGCCAGGAGTTGCTCCTGCAATTTAGCGATCATCGCCGACGAGGAAGGTAAGGCCCTATGCCAGTTAACAAACAAAGGCTGGCATCATGACAAAGGTGTGAGCCCAGATGAGCGTTGATGCAGGATGAAGACTCACCTAGCTGGCGATGATGTGCGACTAGAGGAGGCGCCCGACCTCGCACGATGAGATGAAATGGGCAACGATCATGGCTGGGACTCCCACCGCGGGGACATCTATCGTCGTCACCCCCTCAGCCATCGCAAGCAGCGAAGTAGGGCAAGCTGCAGGATCAACGACGAGGAAGGGCAACTCTTGTTTAAACTTGCTGAAGGCACAAGGAGTAAGGCGAGCCACTTGGCACCTCGCTATTTATACCATAGAAACAAAACCGAGGAGACCGTTCAGAACCCATGTTCAGGATACTGCGCAGCAGGCTAGGAGTTTCGACTTTTTTTGCCATCCAGGCCGTGTGATGCCTCATTTACCACGAGTGGGGGCTAGCCCCACACATCAGCAACGTCAACCCGATTGGCGCAGTGGGACGACAAGGGAGGCAAGTCGCTACTCTGAGAAGAGTGAGCGACCCCGACTCCATCGACAAAGCAACCCCAACTCCCCGTTTCCCAGGTCCACGACATCAGAACACCCGGGAGCAGATGGAATGTCACCCACGAAGGCCTCCCGGGACGGGTTGGGGTTAGGCTCCCTTGAAGACCCGGGGGTTAGGCTAGCCCGGCCAGGCGAATCTATAGCCTGAGGCCTCGCCTCATTTGCCCGACCGGCACGGGCATGCAGAGACACGCTGTCGCCTATCACCCCTATCAAGACAGGTGGCTCCACCATTTTCTCCCATGTTTGCACCTTCAGCACTGTTCACTCTTTGCGAGCAGCCATCGGGGCCCCCACCCGCGCAGTCTCGCTCGAAGACGAGGGCATCAGGGGCTCTGGTCAGGTCACCGACTGATGAAAGTTCAGAGCCCCCAATGTACATTTCCTACTCAAAGACCATCGAATTCTGCACTCAGGCACAAGAGGTGAGAAGCTACGAAAAAAGGATCATGACATTCCACATGCACATACTGGGCAGATGGTGGCAGGGAGCCCTTGGTGCAGGCCTACTTGGGGACAGACCCAGATTCCCCGAGGTGGTGAGAGGATACCGTGGCCATGGGGACCGACGCCTCCAGAGCCTACTGGACGTCGAGGAGAGGAGCCGAGCCCATCTCCCTCCCACCTACACATGTGAAGGGATCCTCCGACCCCCCCCCCTCGTGGTCAGGAGTCACAGCGTAGGAAGGAGTCGCCTGTACAGGTGGGAAGGCAGCCAACCCTCAGCTCGAAGGTGTTTTGATTAGCGTTCACCGACTAAGGGCCCTGTCAACAAGGGAGCCATGCCTTGAGGTAGAGAAAAGGCCACACGAGGGGGAGACACGGGAGGCAGAGCCTGCCCCCCTCCCATTCTATCTCCCCCTTGCTGGAGGACATGAATCTGGTAGGGACCTCTGTCCCCTGTTTCCTCGCTGCCCGATTGGTGACACGTCAATCTCTCTCTCTCCTCACATGCCCGCATGGCCCCGTTGGAGGCGTCTCTCACCTCTCGCACTGAGGCATCCACGGGCAGATCGGTGCCCCACGATTCACCGCCACCACACCTAAGACCCTGCGTAAGATCACGAGCATAGTGAAAAGACAGAATTGCAAAAACTCCAGAAACGGGTTCCAGAGTACTGACCCTGATGCTAGCGACTCCCGTTCGTAGGGGGTCAGGGGCCAGTACCAGGGGACGGAGTGGCTACAGAGTCCAAGACCTTATGAATCCGGGCTTCGACTTCCACTACACTCAACTCCTTGGGTGAGCAACAGTCGGGGCAGCTGGACCACGGATATGCCCACATCTTGCTCCTCCATTTTCGAAGTGGTTGGATCCGGCGGATAAAGAACATTCGCAGAAGGTGTATCCCAGTCGACCCCTCTTGCCGCAGCTGCTGAAGGTGCTCACGCACGGGTTGTATCTTGCCAAGGTCCTTCCCAGCCACCCCCTCTCCCTAGGAGGGTAGGGGAACATGGCAACCACTGATAAAAACAGGGAGTGGGGCGAAATCATCGTTTTTCAAGTAAAATCATTTCTTCCGCCACCCTTTCATCAACCTGGACATGGGGATTTTAAGGTAAGGACCTACTCCATGCCCCAACTTTACATGGATGACTGCGCCCCCGGAGGTCGTCAGCTGCACTTCAGGATCTTGCGGATGCTGGATGCGAAAGAAGTATTTCCACATATCAAGATCAGGGCTGATCCCCAGGTAGGCCTCCCATAGAGTCACGAAGGCCGCAATATGCATGACTCCTGAGGGAATTAGGTGGTGAAGCTCGAGACATAATACAACAGAAGCAAGCGGAGGAACTGATGCGACGGCATGCTGAATCCCGCTCGTAGAAAGCCATGAAGGACACCACGTATCCTTCCACAGGCCTGGGGAATGCAGGGTCCGCTGGCACCCGACAGGCCTCAAACTCTGCCGCTGACATAAACCCATGGTTCACAAGTTTTTGCAGGTGGCTCGGTGTAACGGTGGATGGAGTCCAGTCCTGCTCCGCCATGGCTCAAGGAGGAAGGAAGTTCAACACCTTCAAGACCCTGGTATCGCTTCCTATTTTCCTTTTCTTTTTTTTGCTCTATCCTTGTTTCATCCTTCTTTTCTTTTTTGTCCAGACACAGGGAAGGAGGTAAGGATAGAATGGCAAATGGGCGCAAGGGTGACCGCCAGCTTTGAACCCCGCAACATTGGTGGTCAAGCGACTGAGCCCTCTCAGACGTAGTAAGGGGCCTGGTAAACTAAGTTTACCCGCCTCCCCTACTCCTCGCACATCAAGCCAGCTACACCAACAAGGGATACAAGAGTCGTATCCCCAACGCCCCCTAATGGCTGGGGGGTCTACTAATAGCTCAGGGTTCAAAGGCAAAACACGCTAGATGGGTCAAAGCTGTCCAGAGCGACCAGAGCAAGGGACGATGCGCCACAAAGAATGGCCAACATTTGGCACACCAAGTGCCCCATCGAGGGGACCCAACCTCCTCAAGCTTTGTATCTAAGTCCTAAATAGGAGGTTTCCGTCACTCCCCTTCGTGTGGGCTGGCATCGAGCTGTCCGGATTTTCTGTGGGGATTATCTGAGAAAGACGCGTGAAACCACCCGATTCAGATTTGATTGGGGGGAGCATTATCCCTTGTCTGATCCTATGGAGAGGCACTTGTCCTGGCTGGATCTCACCCCCGAATGATGATCCAGCCTCCACTCAGATCCTGACTCAGCACTACGGTGCTAAGTCTCATACCATTACCCAACTCATGTGCTTGTGGACCATGCCATCTAGAAAGTCCCCATAGTTCAGTCCCTCCGAGTTATTAAAACACCTGAGGATGGGGTCAGTGCAAAATATTGCACCACATTCTGATAACCCGGATGGAACCGCGGGGCTACACTAAAGTCATCAGCGCTAAAATACACAATCCATATACAACTTAGTCTCCGCCTGAGCTTTCACCTCGGACACAACCTCAGGGCTACATGGTGGGCACCTCCATGAGATTCGAGGTCAGAATTGTGGAGGCTTTAGCCCCACAAACCTCGCAACCGAATCAGACAGAGGTGGCTGTAGTGGCATATGAGCACCTATTCCACCTCCTGTTGGGGGGACGTTTTTTGCCGGCCGCTCAATGGAAGACACATGGGCTATTGTTGGGGTAAAATACCCCAGTACTGGGAGACGCCGACTACGGCCCGCGGGTACGGATACGATCGACTCCCTCCAGCAACAAGCAGCTAGGGAGCCATACACCCCATACCATATAATGGCCCCACCACTCCAGGCTAAAGAGGAGGGTCACCTACCTAAAATACTAATCCCAAAACCAACCCGCTCGTTCCTCTCTTGCCTCGGCCCGGGAGTGGCCCGGACGTCCAGCCATCCCACTCGGGTGCTTTCAACAGATAAGCATGGCCAGCACCGCAGCCTTGGAGGTAGGAGCACTCAGCACCTAGCGACGATAAGGCATGATCACAGAAGCCCACACGCACACGATAGCATATACTCGAGTGTAGGGACCCGTCCCATCACTGTCCATAGTAATAACTCAATCAGGGTTACACATACACGCACTGTAACACTCTCCGCATAGGGTAAGCGGCCCATGGTAAAAGGCCACATGCTTTATGTAAAAATTTATGATGTAGGTACTCGGGCAGTCAATACCTCCACAAGCATCCAAGGCCGGGGGTTACGTGTCCCCTAGCAAAGTGCCACTGACCATCCTCACATGACAGGGACAAGATGGAGTCTGGTAGGGCACCCTGTCTCCTTTTTTGAATGACTGCAAGCCCTAGGTCAAAGTAGGGGGCAAGGCAGCCCATCCATACGAGCCACCACAGAGACTTAGCAGCAAAGCAAAGCCATCCCCACATGGCAGCGACCCTAGGAATCTTCTTGATCACTATCCACCTCATCATCAGGAAGACTCCAGAATAAGCCCTAACACCGTGGAAGCCTCCAACTGACCTCGACCAACCAACTATCTCACATATGGACCCACTAGTCATATAAATCTCTTCATGGATACAGAAATAATTACCGCCTCGCGGCTATATAAGCCCCCCTACCGTTCAAGTAGGATACACAAGAATATTTTCCCTTTCACTTAGCGAACTTCTCGAGCTCTCAGCTCACCCCCATTATAACACTGTTCATCTTCAATACAAAGAAGTGCTGGATGTAGGACTATTATCTTATAGAAGGGGCCTGAAACAGGATAAACTATAGTGTGCCTTGTAGTTCTTCGTAGTTCATAAGACCACATCAGAACTGGAACGTAAGATCTTGACCACTCTATATCTTGCCGGTGTAAAAAAACATTAACATTGTAAATGTTTGGTTATTGCAATGTAGATAATCCTTGCAAAATATAGGATTCGCAACCACAAGTATAGTGGCAATAGATGGTTTTTACCATGCCTAACATCAATGCCTTAACATTTTATGCAACAAACATCTTTCATGGCAATATGTTGTATTGCATTGCCAGTCATTTGTTGCAGTAACCTCAATTGCAACAACAATTATTATGTGGCAAGAAACAATATTACATCTGCAACCGATACATGACAATAACCATTGTTACATTAATAATTGTTTCATGGCAATAGGGTTTATCGCAATAGATGTCCCATTGCAAAATGGTGTTATTACAATAGAGATATTATAGTTGCACTAACCTTAGTTGCAACTACCATTCTTCGGTGTTGTGTCATGTTGTAATTATATCTTGTTATCAATGAATGTTCATTGCAATAAATTGGTTGCCAACATAAGCTAATTTTAGCAATAACCTATATGTTTGATGAGGTGGAAATTCATATTACATTTGATATTTGATAATGCAACCAAAATAGAAGTAGCAACCTCAGATAAAAATGGAAATCAATTTGTAGCCATGAATCATTCAAATTAAAAATTAATTCAGAATATCAATATACTCTAATTTGTTCTACACATATAGAATTTACGAAACCAAAATGAATATAACTATTTGTTTTTCACTTTCCACGATTTATCAATCATGGCAATGTAAACAAACTACTTGTATTCTCGCACTTCTGCAAGCTTTAATCTAATGATTTCATTTTCAATGCAGAACGCGTTCTAACAACATGAGGAGATGTCCTAAAACAAAACTTGCTGCCCCTTGCCTTTCTTCGCCGCTATGTATGAGAATGTATCCTGTGGACATGAGCTATATGTGCACATACCATATACATAAAGTAAAAAAGATCACTAAAATAATGAAAAAGTTTACACATATTTTTTCAATTCTACCCCACATATATATAAAATTTCAGGTTAAAATTCATTATAACTTAGCTATTTCTGACAGATTTATCAATTTAGATATGTCAGAAATTTTATCTTCTTAATCCTCTTTGGTTCCTAAAAATTTTAACTTGAAATTTTATACATCAATAAAGTAGGATTTAAAAAAGAGAACATATCATGTGCACATGTACTTTTCATGCACGTAAACTAAAAAAGTTCACTAAAATTTTTGAACAAATTCCACATCTATTATTTCAATCCTACTCCACTGAAGGATAAAATTTCAAACTCAACTTAGGTTCACTAAACTAAAACGTGGTTATACCGTGCACACATTTGTGAAACCGGTGTAAGAAACCACTTAGAGCATCTCCAATAGAACCAAAAAAATAGATCATTAAAATTTGTTTCTAGGGTCATTTTAAAGAATATGAGGATTAATTTTTCTCTCTTTCTCCAACAATCCTTTAAAAATATATCTATCAAAATCCCGCAAAATTTCAGGGTTTAGCCTGCACGTACATCATTCCAATTCAGTGACACTCAAAACTAAATTTTCGGCACACCAAAACTGCATAGCAGGCCTCATGAAACCTAATTTTCAGCCCACTAAAACTAATGGCCCATTTAGAAACTTTGGAACCATCGAGAAGGAAGTTATCCATTCCGTCCTCGCGAGGAAGGCGAACAAGTGGATAAGGGGCGGAGGCCGAACGAAGCAGCCCGGCGAAGAAGCCCCTCCAGTCTCTAGATGCTTCCGGTCCCCGTTCCCTCGTCTGGCTCCGCTCCCCACCTCTCGCGGTAGACCCCGATGGCGCCCTCCCTCCTTGCCGCCGCCTCGCCCTTCGTCCTCCACGGCGTTGCCGGGAGCAGGAGCCGCAGGCCGCTCGCCGCTGCCTCCAGCCGCCGCGCTGTTATGCGTGTGGCCGCGACGAAGTGCGAACCTTCGAATGTGAGTGGATGCGCTGCCGTGATGCGCTCTGGTTCAGTCTCCAGGGTTTTGGGGGTAGGGTTCTGGGCTTGTGATGTCTGACGCTGTGTTGGGTTTGGTTTGGTCAGGTGGCGCCGCAGGCCGACCGGGTGCTCGTACGTCTGGAGCAGATTCTCGAGGTCTCTCGTCTTTCGCTCATGCTATTTTTTCCTATTCCATTTGTGAGTGAACGATTTACCGTTTACGTATGGATTATTTTGTCAGAAACTTTAAGAGGCCTGTGATTAGTTTGGGAGCCAAATTTACCGTAATAAGCTTCAGGAATTTTATCTTTTCCATCAGCAATTACACGGTTAACAAAGTTGTATTTGTTTCCAAAGTTAAAATCTCTGTTGAACTTGTGACTCTACCTCTGTACAACGATTTTTCGTCTAGTGTATTGAGATCG
>VSTD030002707.1:0-11553 GCA_008808055.3 Sporobolus alterniflorus
CCTTTAGATGTCCTGGTTTTGTTGGTTCAGTTAAGTGAGTTGTCATGACTTTTAGTTTAAAGAATGTCGGTGCTACTTATCAAAGGGTTATGAACTTAATTTTTTATGAGTTGCTAGCCATCATTATAGAAGTTTATATTGATGACATTGTTGTTAAATCGGGTGGTTTGGAATCTCATTTGGCCGATTTACATTTAGCTTTTGAGAAAATGCGTCAATATGGGCTTAAAATGAATTCGCTCAAGTGTGCTTTTGATGTATCTGCTGGTAAATTCTTTGGTTTCATTATTCATGAACATGACATAGAAATAGATCCCAAGAAGGTATAATCAATCAAGAAGGTAAATGCTCCTACATGTAAAAAGGAGTTGCAAAGTTTCCTTGACAAAGTCAATTATTTGAGGAGGTTCATATCGAACTTATCGCGGAAGGTAAAGACTTTTACTCCTATTCTTCGGTTAAAAAATGATGCAGGATTTATTTGGGAAGTTGAGTAACAAGCGGGGTTTGAAGAAATTAAAGAATATTTGTCTACACCGCCGATTCTCAAGGCAGCACAAAGCGAAATTCCTTTCCGATTGTATATTATTGTTGAAAATGATGTGATCAGAGCCGTTTTGACCCAAGAAACCGAAGGAAAGGAACATATTATCACTTATGTGAGCCGACAATTATTGAACGCAAAAACAAGGTATCAATTTATTGAGAAACTATGTTTTTCGCTTTATTATGCTTGCACTAAGTTGAGACATTATTTATTATCTATTACTTGCATAGTAGCATGGCAAATCGATGTTATTAAACATATGTTGCATCGACCTATTTTGAGCGGTAGCTTATAGTTTGATTGAATATGATTTGGTCTATGAGTCATTGAAATCCACTAGAGGCCAAATTGTTGCTGATTTTATTGTTGAACATCAGGTTAGCATGGAGCATGATTTGGATATCGGTCTCATTCTTCTTACTCCTGGAAACTATATTTTGATGGATCGGCTTGTAATGATGGTCAAGGGATAGGAATTATTTTTATATCCCCTAGTGGTGCATGGTTTGAAAAGTCAAACTGATTGGAGTATTTTTACACTAATAATCAAGCCGAATATGAAGCTCTTCTTTTCCATTTAGAGATTTTAGAATTCATGGGTGTAAAGCATGTAGAAGCTTTTGGTGATTCTTTTGTTGATAGTGCATCAAGTTTCTTGAAAGTACCAATGCTTAGATGGATCACTAATGCTAATCTTGATAAATGCCTAGATGTCATTGCTAGATTTGATATTTTTTTATACATCATATTTATAGGCATGAAAATAGTAAGACTAATAATTTAGCACAATAAGCATCTGGTTATAATGTTAGTAGCAAGAATTTTAGCATCATAAAAAAACCGATGTGTGCACATGTGTAAAATCTGGAGTCTCTATCTATTCTGAGAGCAGAGACCGGTCTGATGTGTAGTTCAATCGGTCTGACCAGTTCATCTAGAGTTCAGACCAGTTTGACCGATAGGCTAACTGGTTTGACCGGTCCTACTATTCCTGATAGTTCTGATTTAGTTTCTTGAGTAGAGAATTCAGCCTCTGATGACTTAAAGCATGACAAAGCTGATGTTATTGATTGGAGGAAACCTATTATTGACTACTTGTAGGATCCAAGTTTGGCGGTTTGCTTTCAAGTTCACATTGGTGGATGGAGATTTGTATCGCCGAACTGTTGTTGATTTGCTTTTGAAGTGCTTGGATTCAGATCGAGCTAAAGTGACTATGTGTGAAGTTCATGAAGGAATTTGTGGTACTCATAAATTATCTCCTAAGATGAAGTGGTTACTATGAAGAGGTGTGTTTTATTGGTCTACTATGATCGCCGATTGTTTCTGGTACTATAAAGGATGAGAAGAATGCCAAAAATTTGTTATCAATTGGCTCCTGCTGCTATGATGCATCCTATTATCAAACCATGTCCATTTAGAGGATGGGGATTGGATTTTATTGGGCAAATATATCCTCCATCTTCGAAGGGGGATCACTTTGTGTTAGTTGCTATGAATTACTTTACTAAATTGACCAAAATTGTTCCTGCCAAGAATAGGACACACAAGGAGGTAATTGAGTTTATTACATAGCATATTATTCATAGATTCGGTATTCCTCAAACTTTGACGACTGATTAAAGCACTTCATTCATATCTGGTCAGGTTAGAGAGTTCATTGAATCATATAAGATCAAGTTACTCAATTCTTCTCCATACTATGCTCAAGCCAACAGTTAAGCTGAATCAAGTAACAAGACTTTGATCATGTTCATCAAAAAGAAAATAGAAGATAATTCGAGGAGGTGGCATGAAGTACTATCTAAAGCATTATGGGCTCATCATATATCTAGACATGGTGCTACTACGGTCACCCCTTTTGAGCTTGTTTATTGTCAAGAAGTCGTTTTGCCCGTGGAGGTGAATCTGGCTGCGTATAGGTTGACTAAGCAAAAAAAGTTGTTCGTTGTTAATTATCATAACTTGATGATGGACAATGTTGATGAAGTTACCGACAAGAGGTTGCAAGCTTTGAAAGAAATTGAGAAAGATAAACTTCGAGTTGCTAGAGCTTACAACAAGAAGGTAAAATTGAAATCCTTTCAAGTAGGTAAACTGCTTTAAAAAATCATTCTGCCTGTCGGTACTAAGGATCATAAGTTCAGAAAGTGGTCTTCAAGTTGGGAAGGACCATATACAATTGTGAAGGTAATCACTGGAAATTCTTATATGTTAAAGACGTTGTGAGGTGATCACCTTTTTAGAGCTCTTAATTGAAGACATCTAAAAAAATATTACTCAAGTGTATGGTAGGACACTTGAGTAGTAAATGTCGATGTTTATCCATCGCCCTTAGCAAAATAAAATGGACGATGTTTTGCTATTGACCTTAGTAATTTTATTACAGAAGTGTTTTTTTAGTACGTAAACTTTACTAAAAATAGAGGGGCATGCGTTGACAATCAAAATTGATAGAGCAAGGATGATCAGGCAAACTTGGTCAACCGGTCTGACCGGTAGGCTCAATCAGTCAGACCGGTTTATCTGGAAACAAAATCAGATTCGAGATTTAGAGATAATTTAAAAGGTTTAAACGATTCCTTGCAGAGCAAGACCTCTCAACCCCTATATATATGAGGGTACACAGCCGACTGAGGGTATCCCAATCATCAAATCTCAAAAGACTTTACTTTTTATCTCCAAACTCTGATTCTCTTTTTCAAACCCTAATTTCTTATCTCCTATCGTTCTTATGGTGCTTGGAGGCGGATCTAACTGACATGCGGACGCTAGATCAACCCAAGGCATATCTTTCCCGACAAGGTCCCTCTCGGGAAGGGGTTCTCTGATACAGGTAGCGAATGACACATACCAGTCTAACCGGTTGAAACTCCAGCAGCCAGAAGGTTCTACATGTGACTGTATTCGTGTTTAACAGCTCATTATGGTATCAACACACTAAAACACTTGTCATTACTTTTCAAAAAAACACTTGTCATTACGAGGGAGAGAGAAATTTAATGTGTAGGGGTGGGTAGTGCTTGTAGCGACGTGTAGCACTGGAGCCAGTACTTCATTGTCTTACAAAATACAGTAGTGAAATTTATCTTTACGAAACCATTTAGATAGCCTCTGGATCTTCACAAGTACCAAGAAATCGAAATTCCCGCACCTGCTCCCCAGATTCGCACGAGCACGATCGCCGAGGTCCGCTCTTCCCACCGTCCCACGCCCGCGCCCGCCCCGGCCGATGGACCCCGCCGACGACGACAATTATGAGATCTGCAGTGATAACGGCTTCGTATACAAGCGTCGTCGCGGGCTATACCCCGACGTCGCGCCCCTCTTCATCCAGCCCGCGGGCCCCGACCCCGAGGCCGCGCGCCACCGCCGCCGCCGCGGCGCGCTCCTCCGCCTCCGCGGCAGGCGCCTTCTCGAGCTTGAGCGCTGGGAGGCCCTGGAGGGGAAGCTCCTCGCCCCACTCCCCGCTTCTCGGCCGCCTCCTCTCCAGGATCCTCCCTCATCTTCCGACCTCTCCGTCGCCGCCAACACATCACCCTCGACGTCCGTCCTCGACGACCTCCTCGCGCAGGTAGATTACCTCACCGAACGCCTGGCTTGCTCAGCAGCTTGATTTTTTTTTAAATACAACTGCTTGATGCCCTTTTCCCCGTTGACTGTGCAGGCAGAGGTGGCGGAGGCTATTCTAAAGCAGGTGGTCGGGTTTTGTGACGAGGTCGACGTGCTCTGCCGCATGCATGAGGAGGACATCGCCGACACCATCATCGCTCTGCCTGTATGGGGCGAGCCGAAATACCTCGTGATGTCGCTCCAGAGTTTAAATGCTCCTGGTACAACTTACAAACTTCACAGCTCGTGATGTCGCTCCAGAGTCCAGATAGCTTTTGTAGGGTTGCCAGAAATTGCTCAAAGATTGTTTGCCTGTAGGATGGTAGGTAATTCTGCCTGATGTGCCCACGAGTCGGCGGCGTGTAACTAGTTTAGCTATCTTAATCGGAATTTGTTAAACTCTATTGCAGCAATGCATTGGAGCTATCCTTGTGTCTGTTTTCTTTGTGTAATTTTTGCTCTCAAATAGATTAGTAAGCACTGGAACTTGGAATTCTGCACATAGTAGCATGAGTTACATTGGTGATTTTTCATATCACATTTGGAATTTAACTGGTTACTTATCTACTGGGCAAAGCATATACTCCTTGAAAATGAATACTGGACTTCAGAGATTTGACAACGAAGTTGTCTGCTTGGGAAAGCTTTCTCTTCCTGTTGCCATGATTTTTCATTTCTGGTGCCGTTGGGAATTGAGTAGTGCCATATGCCGTCTCATACTCTCATCCAAGGGGTGAGTATTGATGAGGTTCGAGTAATGTGATGTGAAGTTTAGTACTGATGAAGTTCTGAATCTGAAATGTTTGTCAGTTATCACTGAAAAATCACCCATTTAGGATTTACCAAAGAAAGGTGTCAATTCTGTAGGTACCGTTCAAAGGTTCTACCGGTCAAGAACATATCATTTTGTTAGCCCGTGTTAGACTCTTTGCTCCTTTTCCCTATCCTGTCTTGGCATTGAAGGCAAAACTGAAATTCCGGACGTTTGCTTACCATTTCTGGGCAAGCTACCAAGAGCTATTTCTGTTATGCTGGAAACGACAATCGCACAGGCTCATCAAGTCATTAGTGATCAAGACCTATCATTACGAAGGGCTCCAAAGCCTGATTTTATGATGATTCTTGACTGGTATGGACATGTGAATCAAAGTGAGAACTAATCAACCATTGACGAATGAGAAAATTGAGCTGCATTCATGTATGCATGGTCAAATCAAAAGTGAGGGAAAGAACCTTCTGGTAGCTATTGACCAGAACATGCATGCAGCAGATACCAGTACTGTTTCAGCATAGGAACCACAAACATAGCATTTGATGAACAGAGGAGTTAGAGAAGGAACATACTTGGTTCTGTATTTTGACTCTGTTGGAGATGATCCATATGGATATAATGATGAAATATTAGAAGCAATAGGAAGGACAAGGGAGGCATGCAGAATAAGACCAGAATGAGGAGGGGCATCTTTATCAAAGGGATCCTGAACCCTGATATCAGTTTAGGCACTTAACCTTATGCTTGGTTCTGTATATGCTCCTGACACCACATATGGCTGATACAATCGAGAACTGGAGAAAGATTTCTTTACCACTATTTTGCTCTATTTGTCAGGCATTTTACCCGTCAAAAGAGAGATTGAGTGCAAAATCTGCATATCTGATTGGAAAAATTCATGCAAAGAAACTACATGGTGGCAACAGTCATGGTGAATGTTAGATTTTTTCGTTTGACCTGCAATATTGACTGCTAGTTTTTACTCATTGTTGCCTTCGATTGTTTCTCATTTTTAACAAATTCATCTTGTTCTTTCTGTAGGTGACTTGAATTTCATAAAAGATTACGAAAATGAAGGGAGTCGAGTCTTCCAAAATTCAGATAGAAGAGCTACTGAGGCCAAAGGCTATGATAGGTTCCAAGAAACTGCAGGAGTGTGTCCAGCAACAGTTCAAAGTATAAAAAAAAGTGGCAAAACAATGAAAAGGGGCCTATCCAACGAAAAGCTCCTGTTGTGCCAGATGATGATCCATCAATTCTTGCTGAGAACCGGTAATTTGAACCTTATCTTGATGAAGAATTCGTTCCCTTGCGGTAAAACCAGTTATGTTGCTCCTTGCTTACTATTCGTTCCATGCAGGAAGAAGAAAAGGGTAGCTATTAGTCCTTCAGGCTCCAAAAGTGCTAACAAACCGAAGAAGGTTTACCAATCAACTTCTCCAAATATTGTTTCATTGTCGTCAGGGCCTATAATCAGAAGGTCAGCAGCAGCAAAGATGCGTAAGTCGTAACCTGGAGGCACCATCGTAAACTCTTGAGATATGTCATATGTATTATAAACAATGTGCTTGCTGCTTGATGTAGTAAATTTATTTATACTGTGAATAGTGGCATCTGTGTGCTGAGCCAACTTTGCATCCTAATTCTATCTGCAACTGGAAGACTTGGATCAGATCGGCCGTAGCTTGTACGAAATGACAGAGAAATTATAGGCAAATAACCTTACATATTTTTTCTATACATTATCGATCCCAATTTGCCCAACTTTTTTACATGTTATTTACGTATCACAAATGTTGTACTTCGTCTTATTTTTTATGAGCTTGTTGTGTTCTATTGTTTCTGGCATCGAATCAAAGCATATCCTGTGCGGGGAAAATAGATACTTTAATCTGCAATTTCTTTGGAAAATGGAAGAGTAGCCCGTGGCGGCCTGCACGTTCACCGCACGCGTCAGGGCCGGGCGACGCCTTCTAGTTCTACCCTGCCATTCGACTGCTCCATTTGCTTTGCTATCCTCTGCTGAAAAAGAAAATTGCAATACGTTTTTCGAATTCCCCCCCTGAAACATCGTAATTATAACATATCACAAGTCCATTACCATGAGTGCCTCACCACCAACCATGTTGATTACTAACTTCGTCTACAATCAGCTAGCCGTTCCGTGCGGTGAACGTGCAGCAGCAACTGGGCCAGTAATAAAACGTTACCCACGACTGACCCAGTCTCCCCGCACTTGGGCCGGGGTGCGACGCGACCGAATTCATCAGGGGAAAAAATTCTTGCTGCCGTTGTTGATGAGCCCATGCTCTTCGGTACAGTAACAGTACGTCGCTGTGTCGGTGATACGCGCCCGGCTCGGACGCAAACGATCAGAAAAGGCGAACTTGCCGCGACGCAGAGGAGCTGCATGTCGCAGCGGTTTCTCTGAAGAATCGAGGTGAATTTGGAAAATTACGGGATTCTAAAGCGCTACCTGTACGTACTCTGGTTGGGTGGCCACCGCACAAAATTTGAAAAATTACGACGAACTCATCAGTTGCCGCTGCCTCCATGTGGCCGGCCGGACCTCACGCCCATGTGAGGGGGATATAGCCGGTGAGCCCATTCAATTCAAATCATCTAAGGTGTTGCTTGGTTAGAGAATCTGGGAGAATGAAATGGCTCCGCTCTAGATTCTGAAATAAAATAGCTCCGCTCCGCGTCTGGTAATAGAACGGAGCGGTGTTTTTTGTCTGGAATGCTTTTGTCTAGCATCTCACCGGTTCACTCCGGCGAAACAACTTCTTCCGTGAAGAGTACTTTGCTTCCTCACCAAACGTGACTGTGGCGCACCAGCTGCCTCCGCAAGGAAACGAGTGGGGAGAGAGAGGGCCCATGCCTAGGCAAGAACCAGGAGGACAGAGAGAGGGCTGGCCACCACTGGTGGGCGGCGGGAGAAGAAAATCATCGAGATTAGGGGTGCCAGTAGGAAACGAGTGGGGAGGGAGAGGAAACAAGCGCTCAGGTCTGATGTATTTTTTTTAAGCGGGATGGTTTAAGATTTGAGAGAAATATTCCTCTTCATAGAACCACTCTACTCTTCACCTTTTCAACCAAACAACTCCCTAACCAAACGGCACCTAAAATAACCCGCACACGCCGAACTGGGCTCTGAACCTAGCATATGGCGGCGTACATTCTCGCGGACCATACGGCATGCATGGGGCATGTGGCCTACTGCTCCTGCCCACCATGTCTGGGTATTGACAGCCACAAGCTGTCACACCTCACACGGATACAGATGATATCGCCGTTTTGAAGCCGGTGCTGTGATTCGTGTGATTGCGTACGTTACAATTTTTGTTTTTTACTTAACATGGATATGGTCCTGCCGCTCGTGAGAAACTTCCGTTCTCGGATGGTGGTCTTCTCTTGGAGCATCTGTGGCCACTTGGACTCCATTCATGGCAGTGCCACAACTAGTAGGACGATTCTCTATTCTATGGTGGCGTGGCAGTCAAACAAGTCAGCCTGCAGATTAACGCGCTAGTGACGTTGGTAACGCAGCGCGTAAGCAAACAAAAAAAAACTTCGGTTGGAAGTAACGAGATCAAATCAAATGTCTTCGTGTCGTGGAAAATTATGTACGGCTGATATTTACTGACGCGCTTCGTTGGCGGACCGTGGATGGGTTTAAGCTGCTTCCAACGGGCAAGTTCTACCTATTGTTGGCTGCCCATTTGGATCCTGGCGGGTCACGGTAGATAGCCAGCCAAACTGAAAAGCTTTACCCGTGCGCTGCTTGCTTTTCGAACACTTTGATCCATCTCCTGTTTCGGTGCAGAACGGATGAGAGCAAAAGCACCCGTATCTCCCCCCCACCCCAAATGTCCAGCGGTGGCACAGGCAAAGCAGAACCTGCGGTCACTTCCCCTTGAAACCATGTCCCCGACATCGACCGGCATTAGTTCGCCCGGGCGACAGCGGACAACCGGTGGGTGGTGCTGCCTCTACTCCTGAGAAAGGAACTCGTTAAGCGTGCTCGTGATTGATTTTAAAGGAAAACATGCCTCCGGTGGTTATTCATTAGTGTTGTTACAAGCTGGTGACAGATACTACCAATCAATACTATAAAGGATGAGTTACTTATAATTTTTGTGTCACTCAAAATTATTGTCTATCTAGCAATCCTAGGCATCAATTTACCTGATCAATTCAAGATTTTATGGGAGGTCCACCTGCAAGTGCATTATAAGCCCAGCGCTACATGATTTATGAACTAAAATTTAAAATATAACGCTCCTAAAAATAATTCTTCTCACCCACGTCAATCTAGCGCTCACGTATACCCGCAAATATGAATAGTTCCCTTCCATAAACACCTACGACAAATCTTTCAATCACGTATATTTCCTCACCATGTTTCTGTCCAATCATCTTTAAATCATGGATATTTCCTTGTCATGTTTGTGTCTAATTAACAAATTATTTCTTTCTGTAACTTTGTCCAGGTCAATCCCTTGGCGACTATAAAAACCGATTCAAGTTGCAGAATCAGAAACACATCTGTTGATACCTCATCGAGAAAGGTATAGCACTAGACTTTATGCATGTATGCTATTCCACAAAGTTTTGTTTCGTGTACAATCTTTGATTTTGTTCAATATGTAGTGTACATTATCCAGAGACATTATTCACAAGTACTAAGAGCACTTGAATCGGAGAGTAGCTGTTACCTGATCGAGGAAGGGATGGTACCCGACATCATTCATGATTGTGACATCTCTATCATTTTTACATTGCTTAACGTGTTTTCTTCTTCTGTTTTTCTTCATTGGTGTTAAAGCTATAGGTTAAGAATGGATGATTCGAAATCAAAAACCATTGTAAAAAGATGTGGAGAGTGCGATGTAATTCACTACATTTTTCATGTAATGTATGGTACAAAATAGTGGTTGATGTAATGTATTTGATAATAAGAAGTGTTTGAGTTAATGGACCCGGTTGTATGATTTCATATGTTAATGTTGTTGTTTTACTAAATATATTTATACAGAATGAGTTGACTACGACCTTTATGTCACTCTGAGTTTTTGTGTACCCTTCAATCCAAACCGTCAACCTACGTTGCTGATTTGCCGACTCATATGGCCCCTCCATGCTCAGTCTATCTGAGTCCAAGTTGGGTTCCTTGAAATGCAGCCGAGTCCCTTGGAATGTAGACGAGTGCCTTGGAATGCATCTGAGTGCCACCAAGTCTATAATTGTCATCTACGCTAATGCATATAAGAACATTGTTTTTGTAAATGGTATATTTACGTGAAGAAGTTTTGGCGTGACAACCACAGTTTGCAATGTCGTTGTGATCAACAAAACTCAGCAATGCTATTATCAATATTATAGAGGTATCATGATATAATGTATGATAATATTAAATTAGATTGTAATTTTTTTATCTCATATTAAATGTCAATTTTGCCGACTCATTGCAGTCCTCCATGATTATTGTATACAAGTCAAATTTATGTGGCACCCATGTTACCAATCCTCGTCAGTACCCCTCCAGTGCTTCTCAAGTGTAGTGAACAATTGGCCGAGTGCATGTTAATTCAACCGATGGCCTCCAACACGATTATGACGCTAATTGTTGCACCAGTATAGCCGAGTGCCAGCAGTTCTATTATAATGCAGTATAAAATTAAGCTAAACTAAAACCAACATATATGAGAGAAGGTTTTCTTAAAATTAGTATATAACCATTAAAATTAATCTAAAATAAAACCAACGTCTTGAGTTGTATTGTTTCATTAAAATTAGTATATATTCAGTCTTGTTTACATCGTATCATAATTGTTCCATTGAGAGAAGGTTTTCTTACCTTTACGACCGCGCTTCTTTGACACTCAATGTTCTTCGTAGACATGCTGTATGGAAACACAATTATCCACATGGAATGTTCTTCTATAAGATAGGAAAACAAACCATTATAGGTAGAGCAACATAATATTACTTTACCAATTTTTTATGTAAACAAAATTATCATCCCTAAGGACGTGGTCATTTAGGCAGGATATAGGACAACATAATAATAATATTATTGGGTTTCATATATGTCGTTATACGCTTCCTTTTTAAGGGTTTTGGAGTCGGGTATATATGACGACCGTGACCATAACAATTTTTTATAGGGGTTCAAACAAGAAAAATCAATTCAATTCCTGCCTCAACAACAATCATTTGTAATGGTTGTTTTGAGGTACTGCTCTCCCATGAAGATTCAGTGTGCTCTGCAGGAGCCCCAGAACACTACCGTTGATATCTTAGCTGTTGTGTCTATCGTTGATGCCTCAGATTGTACACCATACTATCCTACAGAGATTCGAGAGCTCACATTGATGGATGATAGGTATGTTTCAAAGTTGGTATTCGATGGACACTACTTTGCAAATTTTCAGTATTAATATTTTGGTACTTTGTGCAGTGGCATGGGCTTTCTTCATATACTAATGTCGGATTCACAAATTAGTGAATCCATGTTGATTTCATGTGGCATCGAAAATAAATTTGTACTTGTACAAAATGTAATGGTGGACCAGGTGTCACGTAAGTACTACATAATTTATGTTCAAGATATCTTTGT
>VSTD030002708.1:0-11552 GCA_008808055.3 Sporobolus alterniflorus
GGGTATTGTGCCCCCTATTACAAATTCACCTCTGATCCAAACTAGATAAGGAGTGTTCTCAAGTGACCTACAAACATTGTACTTTGATCTGAGTGGCATGCATAGTTTAATTTCCAAGATTCGAGAATATGTGGCATTTTAAAATTAGCCAATGGCTTAAGCAGAAAACTGGAAGAATTTGGACCCTTGAAATTCCTAAGTCTGAAAACTGAGTCACTTAGCCATATTTGGACCCTTGAAACAAATACTTCCTGAGCTTAAGAATTTTTTCAAATTTGCACACTTGTAGAACAAGTTGTGAGGAACACTTTATCTTTTGGGAGTGTGGTCTAACTTGATTTCAATTACTTCTCAAAAATTTTAGACTGAGCTTAACGGTCCACACTATACAGAACTGGATAACTTTGAAATTTAAATCCCGGGTTTTGAATTCCAGCCTCTCTTAGTGTCTCATAAACATGTAATCAACTTAGTCATGCGGATTAGAGACACGAGATGTCACAAGAACACATCGATCATCTGTTGGTAGAGATCGTGACAGAGGCCGAGAAAGTGTTAGGGAGCTTCGGCCCAAAAGAATATGATGCCCTTTATGTGGAGAAAATCTCGAATGCCAGTCGCCTGAACCGAGTTCTTGAACAAATGGGGGTGTCGTACGCTCATCGCCCCTTCCTAATATCGAAGCCTCACATGCGGCTATCAAAAATGGAAGGCTGAGGTTTTGAGGAGGCCAGCTACGAAAAGAGCGAAAGCTGGTCCGAGCCGGGCTGCGCCGTCCAAAATGGCACCGCCTCCGTCTAAATCGGGGCCAGCCAGAAAATAGGTGCCATGAAGATATCTCGACCGAAGGCCAAAGCTGGGCTGCGAGGTACGTCAGAAATAGAGTTGGCTTTTGTAAAACCTGTTGGGGTATCTAAAAATTTTTGCCTATTAGATGCAGCGAGTTCGTCTCACGTGCCCCACACTGCAAGCATCGCCGCAACTCGCGCTGCTCGAGTACCAGCCTTCGATAATCTTGGTGATGACTCATTGTCGAATGTTCACAAAACCCCTTCGCTTGTGAGGACGATCGAGAGGTGTGCATCTCCACCTCTGTCAGTGTCTGGTGAGTTTTTGTGTTTTGGCTTCGCTTTTGTTACTGTGGGCCCTGATAACTGTTTTACAGGTGCTGCTCGGCCTCCGCCCTCGCTGGATTTGCCTTTGTAGAATTTGGACGAGGACCTAGAGTATTGCCTTCGTCGTGTAAGTTTTGTTTTGCCTTCACATTTTCATGTTGTTGTACTCGTTCTGATCGATTATGTCCATTTGTTCACTGAGTCAGCGATGACCTAGCGTGAGAAGAGGGCCGCTGAGTCGGCGCAGATTGCCAAGGTTGTGGAGATGGAAGTGGTGACGAGGTCACAGGCTGACAAGATCGCTGAACTTGAGGCGACGTGCGCCGACTTGAAGCATGAAAAAGATAAGGTGACTGATGGCTACCGGAGGTTGTCGGAGAAACATAAAGCACTTGCTGAGAGAGTCGAACAAGACAAGACAAAGCTTGCGGAGGCCCATGCGGTTGAGCTCGCCAAGCTTCATGGTGATTTGGATCTGGAAATGCACAGTTATACAGAATATCGCTAGACTGTGCATTGCCACCTTCACGAACTTCACGAGATAGTTGCGTTGTCATTTGACAAAGTCAAAGCGCAGTGGCTGCCCTTCCCCGACAAAGGCGTGAAGGTGGAAGAGATGATCGATTGAGTTGTCGGGGGAGGTAAGAGTGGTGCCAGATATCGTTTGACGGCTGAATGACAACTTCGTTGTCCTGTGCGTTGAGGGTGTTCTTAGTATGTTAAATGGCGAATGATGTAAAGAGTTGGATCGGCTTCGTGACCTAGCTGGTTCTCACGACGCCATGGTCTTGGAATATGTTCTTGAAGATGTGTGTAAGCTGGCAGGGGTAGATTGTGCGAAAGTGGTGGAAACCTCATGGCTTGCCTGAGGCTCTTTGCAGACTTGAGGTAGCCTACGCTGAGACTATAAGTGGTTCTAGTAATTAAGAATTAATGTTTTGCATTGTAAAACTACTGACAAGATGTTTGTTTCAGCTGGAGACTCTCGGTGATGGTGATGATACGACCATGGTGGCCGGTGCCGAAGGTGAACCCTCGGAGATCGAAGAGATTACCGAAGATCAGATTCAAGCTGAGAGCCCTCAAAAGGATGTCAAAGCTGATGCGGATGCTGAAAGAGCTGAGGTGTGAGGGAGTGGAGTTTAATGCATTGAAACTCATGTTTTGTAAAGATATTTTAGTCCATCTGAGGCTTCACACATTTTGTAAAATTGAATGAATTTTAAATCACCTCATCTTCTATCTTATCAAAAGCCTTTTTGAAGTCCAATTTAAGAATAATCATTTCCTTCTTAGACTTATGACAAATGTGAAGATACTGAAAAGACCATGCTAGGAATTGCTAAAATAGGTGCTCATTCCATTATTGTCATTTCCACAGGGTGAGATTGCCAGGTAGCATTTAAAGCTCTCCGCATAAAGTGCATTGAGCATTTGACAAACAAAAATGACTACAACTGTTGAAGTATGGGCCATTGCTAAAGAACTATTTGGCAAAGCCAAATGGCTACTATTGAAGATAGCCCAAGTAAGCTAGAAGCGTTACTGAATAGTATCGTCGATTTCTTAAAATCCATGTATGTTGTCACAGAAATTCTGTTCATCGCCATTACTTAATTTAGCCCCTAACAAGAACAGAAAAAAAATGTGCAGTCCTTGCCCATTTGATGCGGGAGTACACCAGAAGAAATCAGGAATTGGCCTGACCGTCGGTTGCTGGCCTTATGTCCATTCGTTCACTGATGACGCCGTCAGGATCGCGCGCAACAGTCACACTACTAGCATCCTCAGCCTGGCCAGGGCCAGCGGCAGCCAACTCGATCTGACATGCATGTGCTTGTCTGGCCGTCTCCAGCGACCACTCGCTCATGCACGTGGCGTTCGACACGCTGGACGGGCTTCCGGCGCCATTGTGCGCGACGGCGGCCGGGGAGGCACCCGGATCGACAGAGCTCCTGCCAGCAGCCACAGAGCCAGCACCGGCGTCCTTCGCCCTGAACGTGTGCGACGTGAGGTCCTTGTCGTCGATGAGCTTCAGGAACCTGCAGAACCTGCCGCGCCAGGACCTGTGCGACGCGAGCTCCCGGATGGGGCGCCGGTTGGCCACGAGGAAGGTGACCAGGTGGACGACGCAGCAGAGGAGCGAGGTGGCGCCGGTGATGAGGAAGAGGCCCCAGAAGCTGCTGAAGCTGAGGCTGTCCGACGTGAAGGGGCTGCTCTGCGCCGCGCAGCCCTCGGCGTCGCCGAACCACTTGCGCTCGATCAGGTTCAGCTCGTCGCTCTCTGTCAGGTTCAGGATCGCCCGCGACAGGTCCGCCACGTAAGGGGACCCCTTGGGGAACGCCTGCTCCGATCCTCATCCATATGCACACATTAGTTGCTGAGCATGATATACAATACATACTGAAGGGACAATGCAGTAGGCAGCAGGGTACTTACGAATCCGAATCCGCCGGTCTTGTTCGTCTGCGCGGTCACAGTGAAGTTGTTGCAGTAGGCCTTGAGGAAGAGCTTGAGGTAGGGCGTCTCGTCGACGATGGCGCCGATGGTGCCGTTGAGCAGCGCGTCGTGGAAGACCTGCGTGGCGCGGTACCGCTGCAGCCTGGACGGCGGGAAGCCCAGTCTGGTCATGGACTCCCACGTGAAGGAGTTGTTCATGATGCCGACTTTTTCCGTGCCCCGCCACAGCGCACCGTAGTCTCCGATCGCCGGCTCCAGCTGCGGCACCGTCAGCATCGACGTCAGGCTCGCCGTGTAGCTGGACTGAAGGATCAGCACCACGAACACCCACACCACCACAGCGAACCTCGCCAGGTTGCTCTTCAGGTTCTCCCCTGCACACATCATTAATTCAGGTTCTCTCCAGAGTGTCAGAAGGAAAAAACGACGGATCGTCAGCTAGAGGTTATTACTGTGCGCGAAGACGAGGGTGGAGAAGCCGAAGTAGAGCAGCGTGCCGATCTGGTACGAAGGGGGGCCTCTGAACTCCTCGTTAACGCGGTGCTCGACGGCCCAGACGGCGAAACCGGTGAAGAGGAGGAAGGCGAAGCTGACGAGCCAGAGGTCGTAGCGGAGCGGCTTGAGGAACACCCAGGCGTGCTTGCTGCGCTGGTCGCGGATCGGCACCACCATGGCGATGGCCGACGACATGAATGGCAGCGTGAAGTCCACCAGTTGCGACCGGCTCGCCGTCATGGTGATGTCCGCCACCGCCGCGTCGTACGCCTGCCAAACAGCACACAAAGAGTTAGCAGGCCGAATGAAATTTGTTCAAAATCGTTGGCCCAAACCTTTCACAGTGAAAGCCCAGAAACATATTCTCCGTGTAGAAAAAGTGCAGAAGCCGCGGATCAACCAGTAGCTATTATATTATAGTTCTTAACTATAATAATAATAATCCCGATCTGGCAAAACATATTCATACACAAAGCTGAGTATTTAAAGTTTATTAAATAGCTAGGCGCTAAACTAACGGAGGTATCGGCATCACCAACAATCACCAAGTCAGCTCATCCCCTTCGCGAGTCGCGACCAGACAAGACCGTGTCTGCGAACAAAGGCTAGCTACCAGTAAAGATTTACCACAGATTCTCGGCGTCAAGTAGCATCAATTAACGCGTGGTTTTCAACGTTCAACGAACACAGGCGTCGTCGTCGTCACACAGACTACGTAAGCTGGCGCGTCAGGCACTGCGTAGTGCGTACCTTCACAAGTATACTGCTTCACACGTACGCGTTAATTTTAACCGTATAATATTTTTACAGTTTTTTCTTTACATGTTTCGACTCTCCATTTTGTTCCATGTATGTCCAGCGAGCGAGGACGAGATGAAGACGAAACCGGGACAGTTTCCAATCCTTATGAGTGAGGTGCCAAATCAACCTCCACGACGATGCCAAGGAGGAGAAAAGAAAAGGCTAGGCCGTGTTGTATACGTGGTCGCAAGTAGTATGCTATTATATCACTTCAGTAGCAGGTCAACGTAATTAGCTTGACCAACTGCGTGATGGCAACAAGCTCAACAACCCAACAAACGGAGTCAAGTCGCACCGTATGCCAAGCACGCTGATGCAAACTGCTGGTGGATCGGCTCTGCTGCACCTTGGAGCGAGCCTGGTCCAGGATAACTTGTGTGATAAGAACGAAGCATGCCCATGAATAATGCATGGTCAACTGGTCATGGGTTTCAAAAAAAAAACTGGCCACGAAAAATGTTTTTCCTAGTCAAATAATTCATTGGGCACACAATTTATTGATTGACTGATAGTTCTCTATATATTTGTATACATGCACACATATGGTCGTCTTTTTTAGATGATGTTACTCATTTTGTGGATGTTGGATTTGCATGGGATTTAATAGTTGTGCTGTGTGATTATGAATTCCAATGACAAGGACTTTGTGGAATATGGGAGAATGGGACAGATTAGAAGCCTGCTTTGGAATCTGAAGTCAACAACTCAACATACCCGGCCTCGTGCTCTTTCAAAGTCAAACAAAAGCTAGTCTGTAGCTTATCATGTGCATGCAATACCATTAAATTTAAGAATGATTTATTTATTGATTCTGCTTAAATAGCTCGACCAGCAAAGTTAGCGCGAAATTGCTGCTGCTACTACTACACAACTTCCTTGAACCTTACTGTTTGCAGTGCAAAAATAGCAGTCCAATACAAAAAAAATATTGTGGTTAAAGAAACTATTCAAGTTGTATAGTCAGCACCGTTTCAACAAGTGAATATATATATGATGCACATATATTAAATCTAATTTATCAATATCAGATTTAATAATATTAGGGAGATTAATTAGGAGACAGAGGGTTTATTTACAAAAAATTTAAGTCATAGTGGGACAGCAGTGGAGATGTTTTTACTAAAATATATTAATAACGTTAGATCTAAAATTAATGATTCTGATTTAATATGTGCACCATATATATTTGATCCAAATTAATGGTTGTAGGGCATGGAGAGAGAACAAGAAGTTGAAGCGCTTACCCCGAGGCTGATGTTGTTGATGAGACTGTCGTAGGGCATGGAGGGCACCGGCACGTATTCGAACGGCAGGGCGTAGGGCAGCAGGCGCACCGCCGCCTCGAACACCTCGATCGCGAACCCTCCGGCCACCGTACGCTTCGTCGCCGGGTCCACGTCCAGGTGCACGATGGGGCGGTAGCCGGAGTCGACTCTCTCCGGCACGGCCACCCGCAGCTTCCGCCCGCTCGTCGGCTGGGCCCAGCCGCTCGGCACGACGGTCGAATCGCCCGGCCAGATCACCGGCCCAAGCCTGCGGTCCGACCCGTTGCCCAGCCGGCGGGTCAGCCCGTGCTCCGGTGTCCAGAACCCGATGCTCCGCTCCTTGGAGTTGTCCATGATGTTGAGAACCCGGAAGGCCGGCACGGTGAGCTCGCCGTCCACGAGCCGGAACCTGCCGCTGAGTCCGTCGAATGTAGTGTTGGCTATTGCTGCGAGAAACTTCTGCCCGGAACTCGACTTGCCGAGTCCGGAAAAGTCCGTGGGACCCCTCTTGCCGCCAACGAGCCCGGACGGCGATGATAAGTCGCCGGGGCCGAGACGATCCGCCGCGGACGCGACGGCCCACGCGGCGTCGTACGCCCACAGCGCGTAGCATCCCATCTCGGCCTCCGCCGGGTCGGCGTCCCGGTGGTCGAGCATGAACCTGTGCGCCCACCGCCTCCTGACGCCGCGCAGCCGCGGCGTGGGCGGTGCGTAGGGCGCGAGCCCCAGGACGCCCCGCGGCGGGCGGACGAAGCCGAGCAGGCCCGAGATCCCGGCGGTGACGACCCACGCGTATCCTTCCACCATCATCCCGGCCTCCTCGGCGACGTCCAGCACGCGCGCCGCGAGCGCTGGGCGCGCGTGCAACACGAAGGCGCGCGTCTGCGCGGACTCCAGACGGTACATCGCCGCGGCGACGGCGTCCTCGGATGCTGCGGCGGGCAGCGCGCAGCGGTAGGGGACCTCGGCGCCCGACGAGGACGCGGTGAGCGCGTCGACGAGGTACGGCACGAAGGCCGCGCCGTAGTCGTCGTCCTGGTAGACGGGCACTATGCGGCGCCACCCGAAGTGCTCGGCCAGGGCCGCGATGGCGCCCGCCTGCGCCGCGTCGCTGAGCGCGGCGCGCACGAAGAACGACCCCGCCGAGCCGGAGGACGGGGACACCGAGGGGCTCGTCGCCGAGAAGGAGACAGCGGGGACGTCCGCCCGCGTGGCGAGGCCCGCTACGAACGCCGACTCCACGGACGACTGCGGGCCTAGGATGGCGCGCGCGCCCTGGCTCGCCATCAGCTGCAGCGCTGCAAACGTAACAAAGAGCCGACGTTACAGGAAGGCAATGAGCCGGCAGAGACAGACGACGTCCATACCGGCGGACGCGGCGGCGACGACGTCCCCGCGGGAGTCGTGCGTCAGGACCTGGACTCGCGCGGAGGAGTTCGGGTAGGTGGCGTAGAAGTCGTCGAGTGCCATCGGGATGGTGGTGTTAGCGATCCTGCCGACCGGCGAGTCCGCATCGATGATGAGTCCCACCGTGACCGTCTCCTTCGTCGCGGAAGCAGGAGCCGGCTGCCCACGTGACGTCGGGAGGGGTAGGATGGAGCCGAGGCCCGTGAAGAAGAGGAGGAGGAGAGAGAGCCGGGCGCGGCCGGCGACCATGGCAAGAGACATGGAGGGCGGGCGGGAGAGCGCACGCGAAGTTGATTACTTTGGCAATTGAACTACCACACGGAGTTTGGATGGTGATTTAGCTTGTCGTCCTGATGCGATAGCTGAGTTGACTGCTTGAGCTGGTCGCTGTACGCGGGAAGACCGAAAGAGGAGCGGTCGTGTCAAAGATGGGCTTGGAAACATGGCCGTGGGCCGTGTGGGGCTGCATGCCATTTTAAGAAGGGCTGAAAGCATGTTTGGGCTGATGAAATTATCCAGTATTATGTCCTGTCCATATTGTTTTTGGACATGGCGGAATAAACTGAGCCTGCGTACTTGCGCGTGTCCAGTATTTGACTTCTTTTAATTATATATACTCCTATTTTCAGTACAAACTGAGACAGTGACAGAAACGCATGCACACATCGTTATGAACACGAGACTTCAAAAAAACAAAAACAAAAACAAAAAACTCTGTAAGGCATAAGTGTAAACAAGCTCATGGTGTTGAGAACTGCAGTTTGGCACTTTGGATACACTCAAAAAAGAGACTACGAGGACAGTCTATATATAAACCTGAAAGGAATGGGTGCACCTAGATTCCGCAAACCACACTTCGCCTGCTTCTGATGTTGTCAGCTACTAGCATCGCGGTCGGACAAAATGCTACTGAAGGAGAACCTCAGAAGTCCATGTTGGAGCCATCCTTTGTCGGCAAAATAGCCGTTACAAGCATTTTGTTGGCTCTGGAGGACTTCTCTCTACGCTGCCCACAAAAACTATAGCACAAAGCTTGTCCTCCACGTCCGGGATTCCATGAGTGACGATGTTCAAACTGCAGCTTAAGGTAGATGTTCTGAAACCTAGTCCAGTGCAAATTACATTTACTTGTCTGTACTCTAAACTGTTGAAATATTTGCATGCACCACTGCTGCTCAATAGCGTTGCCGGCGATGCAGCTTAAGACATTTCTCAATCTTCATTTAGCAGCAACATGAATAAAGGAGCAAACATGCAAAGCAGCTGTAAAGATATAAAACACATCACAATTTTGTCAGTAGAATACATTTAAATTTATGAAAAAAGAATAGTAAACATTATACAACACTTTAATCTACTCTTCTAGGCAAACAAACAGATCTGTAACCAATTTCATGTAAAGGAAAGCAATCTTCATTGATGAAAATGAGCAGTTCTGGACAAGTAGATCCAGAAACAATCTAGTCTAGGAAAGCAAACAGATCTGTAATCAATTTCATGTAAACAGAAGCAATCTTCATCGATAAAAATGGGTAGTTCTGGACAAGTAGATCCAAAATCAATATGCAACACATAATTGTTTGCCGAAGTTTCGCCTCGACTGATTTACTCGCAAATCAGCAAAGGATTCCTACTTTCACGAGTACTTTGCACATGAAAGTACCAAAGCAATGGAAGAATGAATAGTAGATGCAACTGCAGAACAAAAACTGATATGCACGTGTTTCTGAGTCTCTTGATTCTCTACGATTACATCTTTTATAGAGTCCTCAACCAAATCTAAACTAACTCTTGATTTTAACTAAAACGATCTTCTAAATGAATATGTCAACTTAATATCTAAACAAATATATATTAAGTACTTTTGTTCTCGCAACGCATGTACGCCTCCGCTTCTACCCAGCAGCTGGCCGGAACCTTCTTTCATGTGATCATCTTCATCATGCACCGGCCACACGTTTGTCATTCACGTGAACATCCTCCGCGATAAATCCCAGCGTCTCGCATGCATGTGCCAGCAACATCTTCTTTGATCTTCGTGCGCCTAGCTCAGGTGCTTTCACCAGCCGTGTCGCGCGCGTCTGCGCCCATTCCGTATGCAATCCCCTCCGATCCTCATGACTGATCATTTTCTTTAGTTTCTTGCTCCCCTGGTGACTTCACGCGCAGATCTACTTTGATAATCGTGCCTGGACGCTTTCACCCTTCTACCGTTTGCAGCCATCTCCCATCACCTGCACTCTTAACAAGAATTAACAGTGCCACCTTCATTCGGCTTACCCTGAACACTAGCAGAATTAAGATGAAAACACATGCCCCCTGTTTTCAGGTAATTACCTCAGTCACCTCGAAAACATCTCCAGCTACGACTTTTTATCAAATGGGCTATGTTTCTTGCTCTATATTCCATATTCTCAATAGCTAATCAAGCCCCTTGCCATACGCTAGGATAAAACTTCTTAAAATATTTCCCATTCAACGCCTTAGGTAATTTTCTACCTTCCAAATCTTTCACAAAATAAGAATTTCCAGGGACAATTCTGATGATTTTAAATGTACCCTCCCAACTTGGCAACCACTTACCAAACTTGTTATTTTGTAGTCTCAATGGCAAAATCGTTTTCCATACTAGATCATTTATTTGAAATGATGTTTCCTGCAGTCTTCTATTGTATGTTTTAGCCACCTTCAACTTCTCCTTCTTGATTTCTCTCAATGCGTCTAACCGGCCTTCCATCACACCATCTATATTGTCCATCATAGCATCCTTGTACTCTATGGCTGATAGAACATCTTGATGCTGAACTCTTCTGGTCTTCAAATTAATCTCTGTAGGCAAGACCGCTTCTTGACCATATACTAAATCAAACGGTGTCACTTTGATCGCTCCATGCTGAGAAACTCTATAGGCCCACAATGCTTCATTCAACACGTCATGCCATCTTTTGGGTTTCTCTTCTATCTTCCATTTGATCAACTTTATCAATGTCTTTTTACTCGCCTCAGCTTGACCATTTGCTTGAGCGTAATAGAGCGAAGAATTCAACAGTTTAATTCCTAATGATGATGCATACTCTTTGAACTGACCTGACATGAACGTAGCCCCTTGATATGTTGTTAAAGTTTGCGGTATACCAAATATGTATACAGTGTGGCCCATCACAAAGTCTATAAGCTCCCGGTGTGTCATATTCCGCAATGGAACGACATCCACCCATTTAGTAAAATAATCCGTGGCAACCAACACGAACCTATGTCCCTTTGTAGATGACGGGTGAATTTCTCCTATAAAATTCAAACACCATCCTCTGAAAGGCCAAGGCTTAATTATGGGATGGAGTATACTAGAGGGTACCACCTAAACGGGTCCAAACTTTTGACACGCCTCACACCCTCTATAGTATTTGAAACAATCTTTAAGCATGGATGGCCAATATACCCCAACCCTCCTCAAGGTCCACTTCATTTTTTGTGCTGACTGGTGTGATCCACACAAGCCTTCATGTACTTCGCCCATCGCCACCTTAGCCTCTTCATCACTCAAACATTTCAACAACAATCCTTCCACAGTTCTATGGAACAGTTTCCCGTCAATTACTGTGTACCTCAATGCTTGACGCTTTACTTTTTGGTTTCTAGTACATCTTGGATTGTTGATGTAATTGATCAATTCCTACCTCCAGTCCAAGATCATCGCTTGGTTATCCTCGGCCGACTCTTCACCCTCCGCCTGTGTCACACATAATGCATCTAGAGTCAGCCCTTGCTTCATCGAAAACTTGCCACGTCTAACATCGTACCCAGACGCCTGCTGCGCCAACTTGCATTGTTTGCCCTCTCATTATCTTCCCATCGCACATGTTTGACATCATATCTCCTGAATTTTCCCATCAATTCCATACATGTCCTACGGTACTCATTCAGCACTCCATCCAAACATTGACTCATGCCATTTATCTGTTCCACCACTAACCTTGAATCACTATATATCTCCACATTGTCAGCCTCC